>CAHIKZ030000501.1:0-200000 GCA_903632075.3 Acanthosepion pharaonis
CACAGAAAATCTAGCTAAAAGTCAGATAGAACCAACTTCTTCCTTTCACTAATTTTTTTTTTTTTTTTTTTTTCCTTCAAAATAAATATTGGTCAGTAGAAATTAATTTGAAAGATTTACTCCTGAACATTTGAACTTATATAAAAAAAAAAAATTTTATATATATATATATATCTCAAGCTCTTTAGCATGAAACATCTAGTAATGTGCAATCTGCTATAAGCAGATATAGGGAGAGCAAAGAAAAAGAAAAAAAAAGACAACAAATCTAGTTTATTTCAAATTTAGTGGAATTATATCTTGAACTATGATTTCCTTTTTTGGTTTTGTCAAATAAGACATTGTAACAACTTTTACTCCACTCTTGAAAATTTTGTACAATTAATACCACAAAAAAGAAAAAACAATTACTCCTGGTTCAGCAATAACAATAGAATGAACAGAGAGCAAAAAAAAAAATATTAAAATAATCAAACACTATATCTCAACAGTAATTATAACATCTTTAATCAGCCATGTAGTATCTTCCATATATAATTTAGAAGAGGGAAAATAAAAAGTACCCAACAACTGGTCCCCTAAGATCAGTTATCACTGACTTCATCTTCCATTGTCTTGATTTGTAACCGGCCACCAGGTATATATGGGCATTTGTCACAAACCCATGAACCCGGGTAACGTGGTGAACTGGTAGTGATGGGAGAAGGGGCAAGGAAACATACATACATATGCATGTACATAATTTTTTTTTAATGGTGGAGGTATGCATGACTACTATAGTAAAGTGTTGTGTATAATCATATTCTATGGTTGGAATCACGGCCTGGACAAATTTTAAAAAGATCAAAAGATACCTGAAAATAAAAGTTAAGGAATAAACACACTTAAGTTTGATAAATTTCCACAGCAAACGTAATTACATTTTTATTTTACTCCAAGCAAGGCAATAAAGCCACAAGAAGTCACTGAGTGTTAGAGAATATGAAAAAAATATACTATTAAAGGAGAGAAGATAACAATTGATCTTTAAAAATTTAAATGCAATGTCAAAGTTGACTGAAAGCAAGAAGTGCAATAAAACTGTTAGTATAGAACTTATGTTGAAATGGCTAGATGTAATTGTACATGACTGTAAAAACATTTGATCTCTATTTAAAAAATTTTTTTAAATCCATTTATTTAGCACTCATTAAGTATTGTAGTTTTAAAATTTTGTAAAATTGTAATTGCTACTTAATTTATGGCCTGATTTAAAAAAAAAAAAAATTGGAAAATTTAGATCTTTATACCCGTAAATAAATGGAGTATCAAAAGCACAATTTTTTTTTCAAGGACACTTATTTTAAAAAGTGATGATTAGAATTGTAAATGAAAGTGAATTTATAAATTTTTTTTTTTTTTTTTTTTTTTAAATTTACAAAATATTAAACACTAATTATTACATTATTCATTTACAACATTCTAAAAAAATACAATGCAATATTTATCAAGAAATAAATGAAAATTTTATTCATAAACATTTACTAAATTATTAAAATATGTGAGCCAATAAGGAAATCTTTACCATTTTATAAAGTTTGAATTAGCCAATGTTTTGTCAACTATTCCAATAAACAATCTAATAAATAGTTTGTTCTTGAGAATTGACAACAAAAATAAAGAAAATGTACAAATTCACTTTCTTCATGTTTACATTGTTAAAAATTCTAATTAGTGCTTTTTAAAAACAAACCTTGCTGAGGAATGAAGGTAGTTAAAATAGTGGTTTCAATGGAAAAGGTGTCCTCCTCACTTTTTTTTTTTTTTTGCAGGCAAGCTTTCCACAAAATTATATGAATCTGTGAAAACAGAATGGAGTGGTTTCCTTGTTTTTTTTGTAATCATATATATATATATACACACACACACACGATATTTCACCCAAAACAAGACTCAGTTGCAGTCAACAAAAAATGGGAAAAATGAATGAGGTGCGTGATAGTAAGGTGATAATGCCACCAAAATGCAAGGGACCACTAGAAATGAAAGAAGGAACCGGAATCCCAATCCTAAACAGAAAACAGGTGATAAACCTCTACTCCTGTTCAAAAGATTGAGGAGTATGAACTGGATGATAGGCATACCTATCTACTCCTATTGAACAGGTGGGGAATCAAAGCAACCATACTGGAGATGGTTCCTCAAAGTGGTAGTTCTTGGGGAAAAGCTTTTTGAAAATATAAGAAAGTTCAATTCAAACATGGAGAAAATGATTTTGAATTCAGAGTCGTCCTTATGTGGAGTGATTGTCCTATCAAAGATAAGTACCCAGTTTGCCCTGCTATTTCATACTTCAAAAGAGTAGATGGGTTCATCCTTTTTCCAATGGCATTAGTGTGAGGTAAATACAAAGATGGATTTGATTTCAAAATTGTTCTACCAAAAGTCTGCTCTTTTCTGTTAAATAGCAAGGCAAAGTATGGAATCGTGCCTTTCTCATAGTTTATGTTCACTTTGAAGTAATGACCATAAGTCAAAATTTTCAAGTCTAACATTTTGAAAAATGGAATCAGTTGGCAATCATCTATTGTAAACAATTTAATCAAATAGTTTTAAAAAAAATAAAATAAAATAAATAAATAATTAGTATGAACTGTCTTGCCTCAAGACCAACACTCACTTCCAAGTGAGTTATTACAAATTAGTGAGCAGATGACATCAGAGATTGAGCTATTGAGTCAGCCTAAGTTTGAAGTTTTTTTTATTTTGCTAATAAAAGATAGATAAGTACTAAATGATTAACTTATATTAATTTGGGTCACTAAATGTAATCATTAAAATAAATAAAAAGTCCTATAATAACCATTACATTTGTATGTACTTTATATACTGAATGTAACAATAGTTATGGGGGCAGAGGTATTTATGAAATAAATCTAACTTATGATATCGCTTGTACACAAACAATATCTCATAATAGCTTTGATCAGCAATTATATTAAATAAATTTTATACTTTCAGTTTGTCTTTGCTGAAAGTTAAAAGGATACATATGGACGCTTAAGTCCCCACCTCCTTCTGCCACAGTTTCTATAATCTTCTTCATAACTTCAGCATGCCTGAAAATAGAAATGAACATCAAATTTATAAGAATGAACAGTTTGAGGAGAGAAAGCTGTTAGATTTATAATCAAAATAGTATTTAAGGTATAGGCCATAGAACTCTGCTTGTAGTAGTAAGTCCCTTAATATTCAAGTAAATATTTATAATCACTAACATGGGAGCAAAGGAATGGAGTTTGACAGAATTCAAATCTCAGTGATTTGAGATATAAAACTAGGTACCTCTAAATATTCACTGAAAAAATGAGTATACATGATGAAAAAATGCCCTAAATTTAATAAAGATGTTGATGATAAATCTATGAGTTTTTTTTTTTTTTTGTTTTTTTTTTTTAGAACCTTAAAACTTGTTTTAATTGCATCAACAGTTGACCATAAATTAGTATGGGAAATGTTAGCATCTTTTTGCAATGCAAAACACACTGATGTGCAAATTCTTGCAAAGATCAGGTAATTATCAAATCTTAATGAAACTTTCAGGACTTATTCACAAATGAATTAAATTATTTTGGAAATGCCTGTTTTATAGAAAATCCTTCTAAAAAGGAAATTATTTTTTGTAGCACTTGATGTTTATATTATTTATAAGGATAACTCCTCAAAGAATATAAATCATGACAGTTTTTTTGCTTAAACAGGACACTCAGTTACAGAAAATCTGTTCTGAATCATAAAATAATAAATGCAATAACACTAAGACAATTGCTTTTATGTATAAAATATATTATGGACATTATTGTTTTGAGATTTTTTGGATGAATAAATTTTTACAAGAATTGTTTCATTTTATTTAAATTTTAATTAGAATAGTTTATAAACTTTTAAGATTCCCTTAATTTGTAGTGATCCAATGATATTGTAATTAAAACTGTATTTACTAATCATAAATGGAGAAAGTTCACTACAATTCAATGACCACAATTATTTTTAATAAAACTGTGTGTGTGTAAATAGGTTGATTTCTTTTTAATACAGATGTTCAAAACATGAAATTATAATAGTTACTGCCCTTATTTTTTTTTGATAAAGTTAAAATTTATTGGTAATTTTCTAACATTTCCTCAACAAGTGTCTTTTTGTAAGTTAAACTATAAAGCCAAAGTAACTAAAATTCAATAAAAATATAAGATTGCTTACATTTTAAAAGTTTTAAGATTACTGGGTAATTAAAAGAAATTATATAAAAAAAGTCTTTTCTGTTATATTCGTTAAGTATTTGTTACAGTTATGTCCCCCTTAGAAAAAAATTCTATAAGTCTGGTGAGAATGCTGTCATCATCTCATAAAAAGACCCACCTCCATGTTAAAAAAAAATTGCTTTTCTACAATATTTTAAACTAAAAGTACATAAATATTTGTCTCAAATCAGACTAATTAAACTTTAAATAAGAAACTTTTCTGTAACTATGAGTAAAGTTATTTTATTTTTGAAAGATTTTTTTAATAAACTAGAATTATGTTGACATTTGTCAATATGGCCGATTTTAGCGTTTTTACTGATAAAAAAAAAAAAAAAAAAATTCCAATCAATTTAAATTTGTTTTGAAATATTAAATTTAACTTATCAGCTTGAAAGCTTCCACAGTTTTCATTTTTAAACATGCATTTTAAAAATTAGGTATCAATTTTCTTTGAAGATATCTACATATAACAAAACATGTTCCAGTTTCTTCAAAGTTAGATGATGATCTGTATTTTCTAATAGATCTTTCATATGAATGTTTTAAAAAAAAAAAAAAAAGTAAATTAAACCTGTCTTCTCATTATTTTCTGCTTTGATCTTAATACTAGATGACATGAAAGACATTAGTACGTTCACTGATGCACATTTATTACAATACAATCAAATTTTTAAAAATTTGGAACTTTTCCTATAGCCTATGAGCACCTAAACAGAATGGCCAAAGAGTGAGCCACATGAAAGCTCATTTCAGCCCTTTGATGCAATTTTACCTGGAGGGTCTATTGTCAATGTTTCAATAAAGCAATAAGGTTTTCTACAGAAACACACCTAATAAAACATCTTGCTCAAAATTGTTTTCATATTCTTATTAAGCTCTCCAGATACATAAAAAAAATTAATTTTCTAAATTTTGAAGGGGAGGAGTTTGCTTGGTAAATTAATTATAAATTACCCCCCCCTCCCACAGACACACACAAACCAAATTCTTACATTTTTCTTATTTCCCTTTAAGTAATATAAATATTAACTTTTTTTTTTTTTTTTTTTAACATGAAATTATTTGAAATTTTGTCAATAAGAATATGCTTTATCACATGGTAAAAGCATGTTTGTTTCCTTTAATGTGTGTGGGTGGGGGGCATCAGTTTATCATGAATTTACATGCAAAACTGACCCCACTCTATTCGAACTTGGAAAATTAAAAAAATTTTTATAAATCTGGAGAGTATAATCAAAAGGATATAAAAAAATTTCTCAGAGAAATGCATTTCTGTAGAAAAGCTCACAGTCCTACAAATTTACTTTTAATTATATGTAATTAGCCAAATGTAATAATAAATATAATAAAATGAGAAAAAGAAATTCAAATTATTTAAACAACTGGTTTGTCAGGCAGTATATTTTAATTGTAAACAGTGGAAAATGAAATTAGACCTGCAAGGATGCACAGAAGCCATTGGAGGCCCAGGTAAGTGGGGGTGTGTTTCCATTGTTACAGTCTTTTTGGCATGGTCTTGACTAAAGTCTTCATACATCTGCTCAACTGTGAGAGGTTTCCGATTCTAGAACAGAGAAACAAAAATATACTTAAGTCTTTTCTAATATCATAAATTATTTAATTAAACATGCAAGAAAAACATTTTATTTTTAATTGTATCTGTCATTGTTATGGCTTCCAATTTTAGGAAGAAGAGTTGAATTCCTGAGACTTAGCCATAAAATAAAACTTGTATATTTAAAAAAATAAATTTCTTGAATGTGACTTAAAATTGTTTTACTTGAAAGAAAGTCTGTAAAACTTAATAACAATGAAAAGAAAAATACTTGCTTCATCATAGCCATACAGCCAAAGCCGAGGTGTTTGATAATATTTATCATAGGTTATATTCAAATCATAAGTACGGGTTTGCAAAACACCACTCTCACTTGATCCTCCATCAACCTCAGGTGCAGTTGTGTGAATTTCAACAGTAGCCTTAAAAAAAAAAAAAAAAAGTTGCATTACAGTTAAGAAACAGACACAGAGTGAATTGTATACTCATTGATCTCTTAAAAATGTGAAAGAAAGAAAACCCAAGTTAAAAATGAGACAATGAAATAAACAGTTCCTCTAAGTTAAAAAGTACTGTCTTCTTTAACAGGCTGAAAAACTAAAAGTAACCCAAAGTGATAACAATTACAGAATCCTGCACTATGACAGCTATTACCAAAAACAATTTTTTTTCTTAATGCTGGACTTATGGAAATCCAATTTTTAATCTATTTACATGAAAAGATAAATACCTGTCAAGATGAAACTTTTTTTTTTTTTTTTTACTACTAATGTTCACCCTATACAAGGGCCACTCAAGTTAGTGTTACTGAAAGCAGTTATTGCGTTAAGGTGTGCAGTTTATGTAGGAAAGATAATGGTTAGCCCTAGACTTCAAGGAGTTAACATTGTTGTGATCAGGAAAGCATCCTCCTGGTATTCTGTTCTATGAAGCAACGGTTCTTGGGAAGAAGCTTTACAAGTGGAACTTGCTCCTTACTACACTCTATAGTCACAAATTGAAACTGCTTTTCAAATATACTTTTCAGTCGACATAAAGAAAATCTTATATCAACTTGAAAAATGTTTCACTTTTATTTAAGCTTTAAGTAGACAAAAATAAAAAAAATACCAAAGTATTCTTTTCTACTCTATATTTAATTTCTAATGAAGCTAAAAGTTTCCTATTTGTTTCTTATCCTATCATTGTCGGATTCCAATCCAAGGGACATAAATAAAAATGAGAGTTAGTTCCCTTACCTTAATTTTTCCGTCCGATTTTTAAGCTCTGACGAAAAATATATTATTGTATAAGGTAGCCACTAAAAATTTTGAAATAGTCATAACTTGTTCGTTTTCATTCTTTTTTATTTTATTTTATTTTTTTTTTTTGCAGGTTATAGATCATCCCTTGGAGATTAAAATGGCTATGCATGATATCAAGCAACAAGTAAAACTCATTCATTTCAGTGAAAAATCAATTATTCAAACTGAGAAAATACAGGCAACATTTTAATGTCAGAGTATCTCCTAACAATAACATGATTCGGAAACTAATCGCCCAGTTCGAAAGAAATTTCTGATTTTCCGGTAAGAGGTGCACACTGACACAGCAGTAGACCTTGAGGCTCCATCAGCTTCTACTTCTCATCGCTCTGCTCAAATAGGCACCACCAGAACATCGCTTCAGATAATTCCGAAACTGGATTTAAAAATGTTTCCATACAAGATTCAAACGGTCCAAACTTTACTACTTCAAGTACTCATGTGTTTTTAAGTTATTTTTGTTTTATATCATTCACTCTTTCAGTGTCCAACCTGTATAAAAAACACTTAGTTTTTTTAAATCTACCGTTACGATTTCTCAAAATAATTTTTATGCTCCAAAGTTTTTTATTTATTGTATCGGCCTTTCATGATTACTATACACTCCAGTTATTTGTTATCCCCCAACACCCCAAGAAAACATTTCTTCCAGAAAACTGATAATAACTGGCCACTTTCTGAGTATTATATTCAAAAGGAGCATTTTTTTTTTTTTTTCTTCGACACTCGGAGGTTTCACTCGTATACAGCCAAAGAAATTATAATTAACATTCAATAATTATCTCCCTTTAAAAAAAAAAAATCGATTTTCGCTTCCCCATTGTCTGTTAAGCATGTAGACATGATATAATTATTTACATAAGGTTTTAAGTTACTCCGTTTTATGTGTATATAAATATCTCTGGCAACTTTGAGGTTATATACAAAATACAGAGCTTATTTTATAAATTATTTTTTAACATAAAATAATTCTGCTTATGGAAACATACTTCATTTCATGATAACAGAAAATTTGTAAAGTTTCTCAAAACATTTCTGCAGCAAAATTTAAAACTGATTTTTTTCCCTCAAGTTTTCAACTTGCCATCTTAAATAGTTGTTACTTGTTTTCACAACAGTATGCTATCAAATAAAAAAAACCCAAAAAACTTCTTAATTTAATGAAAAGGAACTAGTGGTTTTAAGAACATCAAATCAATTGAACAGAACAAATTTAAACAAGGTGTAAAGAACATGCCAAAAATGAATAACTCAGCTACTCATAAGAAAAAAAAAAAAAAAATTACATTATCTTGTTCTTCCAACATTCCACTCTGCTCAAAAGCTTCCATATCTTCTGCTTCTTCATCATCGTCATCATCGTCGTCGTCATCTGCTATCCCAGCACCAGGAAGAGGAGCTCTGTTAGCATCCTAAATAAACAAAATTATGTAATAATTGTAATTAACTAAATTAGTCAATTACACCAATAGCAATTATAGAGACAGAAGGATAATAAACAAATTGTGAAATAAAATAAAAACTGGTAATTAAACTTATTTAAAGAATAGCCTCATGCAGCATCTATTCTATAAAATATGGAATGTGAATGGGTTCAACAGAAAAAAGGAAATTATGATTATTTGATGGCATATAGGACAGACTGCCTCCCATAAACCTCCCACCCGTCATTTATATCATGAACAACTTGAACAATCAATAAAAATATAAGCATGGTAGTTGAAAGGAATTTTATCCAATTAAATAAAGATTATAAAGTAAGGATTTACTTGCCTGTGGATCCAAATTCATATCAGCAATAGCTTCTGACACAGAAGTTACTGTTGAGTCTTTATAAAAAGAAAGATAAAAATAAGTTCACCTTTTGGCTAATTGTGAATTTTTATAAAGGAAGTTTAATTTTTCTAAGTAAAAATAACAGAAATATTGAGTGCCTGATGGAGTGAATTTGTTTTTAAGTTCATCTTGTGGATTAATTCTTTAATGTAGAGTTGGCCTTGTGCCAGACGAAGCAAAGCTAACTAATTTATAATAGAAATGTTCTTTGGGAGGAATTATTACCAACAATATACATTCCAAGAATGAGTGTGTATAGCTATTTACAGGAAGGAATTTAACAAAACTGTTTATTATAAGAAAATTAACTAATAACTGTTTTTTCTTTAAATGAAAATCAAATTAAATTAAAAGAATAAAAATAATGAAGGTATCAAGAAAATGTGTTTGCATCCTTAGGATTTTTTTTCTTTTTTTTAATAAACAATAGAATGAATGAACAACAGTTTGCAATGGTTTTTTTAAACCAGCTGTTATGTATAAGCAGCCGAGATGAATCATACTTAAAAAGAAAAAATTAATTCTACATGTAAATAAATACTTATAGATCATATATCCATCTATATTTCTGAGATGAGGTATTATGTACATTATTCAGACTATTGTCCTCATCTTTGTTGCCATATTTATTACAACGTTTCGGCCGTTGTACGCTCCGGCCTTCTTCAGGTGGTTGGAATGTCAAACTGAACCCTTTATTTCGCTCACTGGAGCGTACAATGGCCGAAACGTCGTAATAAATATGGTAACAAAGATGAGGACAATAGTCCACATAATGTATAGATCATATACTTTACAATTTAAAAGGACATTTTCATTATTATATAATATACATGTCTGCTTGTTAGACTTCTGAGGTAAAGATATATTTTGATAAATTCTTAGTCACTTTATTCTCAAAGAAAGAAAAATTTAACAGCTGCAGAAACTTATAAGAATATAAACATTTTAAATAAGTGGAAGTGCATAAGAATAAGAGACAAATGTGTAATAATGTGCAGCTTCTCTTTTAATTACAACAGATAATACAAGTGGCATGGCTTCTTAAAATATGCTGGAGTCATTGTGCAGTTATATCTAACCTGGGCTGTCAATTAATTGAGTTGTTTTTAATGGAGGTAGCCACAGAAAAGTTAATGAGATCACCATGTCCTATACATGCTCAATAGAATTTAAATCAAGCAAACACAGGAACAAACACTCACACATAATAACAAAGCTGTGTTCACTTTATGGAACAAACCATGACTTAAAGGAATGTGATAAGCATAATTAAGGTTCCCAAAACATTTGTTGCCACAGAGGCCTTTAGCAGAATAAATGCTAAATTGGTCATGCATCTCACATCACAGGATCTTCTTTCAGATAAGCAATACAGCTTTCATTTCTCTAGTTCAACTGCTGATGCTTTAACAATTATTGCTAAAAGAGTCTATCAAACTTTAAATAAGAATGGTAAAGCTCGGTGTCATTGCTTTGGACATCTCAAAGGCATTTGACATGGTTTAGTATGATGTTCTTCTTTGCAAGAAAAAAAGTTATAGTATTTTTGGACAATTCTTGAATCTTATGCATTATTTCTTATTAAATTGTGAAATGAAATTTGTCCTGAATGGCTACTCTTCTAGGTCTTTCTACAGTAATGAAGGTGTCCTTCAGGGCTCTATCCTTGGACTTATGATGTCCCTAATTTTCACCAATGACCTTGATATCACCAGTTCTCAATTTGCTATCTATGCTGATGATCCAACTATTTACTCCTACCTTAATAGGAAGTTCAATAAGGTCAAATTAGCAGCTGATCTGAAAAATGACCTACAATATGCTGCTAACTGCAATAAGGAATGGTTTGTTAATTTTAACACTTCCAAAATGAAACTGTTCTCTATCATTTATCCGAGACCCCATTTAGCATGGCTGATGCTAACCACCAGGAGAGTGACTCATTGTGCCTTCTCAGGCTAATGTTTTCTGCTGATATGAAGGTAGAAAGATTATATTGAATCAATTGCTAGACCTGCTGCTAGGGAAGTTGGCTCACTATGTTGTACTAGACAATTTTTCTCTCCAGAATTTCTTATAAATTGATAGGTTTATGCATTGAATATTGTTGCCACATCTGGTCTGGTGCTCCTGTTATACATTTAGAGATTCTTGATAAAATCCAAAGAAGAATCTTCAATGTTATTTGGTCCTAACCTGACATATCACCCTCAGTCACTTTTCCATCGTTTGTAATCCCTGAGCCTTTTCTATAAATACTTTCATGGGAATTGTTCTGACAAACTTTCCTCTATGATACCTAGACTTTATGAAATTAAGCACAGTACTAAATTGGTAGCAAGATCTCATCATTTTACAGTTGAAATGGCCAGATGTAACAGTAGGTTTTATGCTAACAATTTTTTCGATTACACTTATTGCCTGTGAAAATTTCTAGCTTTTCAGTCAATTTTGATTTTCAAAAATTTAAATATAATATCGATCATTATTTTCTCTCTTCATTCTTGTTCATTTATTATTCTATCTCCTTAATAGTATTTTTTTTTCTTATACTCTAACACTCAGTCACCCCTTGTGTCTTAGTGATTTTATTGCCTTGTTTGGAAAAAAAAAATGGTTTTATATATTCCCAAAAGACACCGACTACTGTTGCCCCACTCCCAAAACCAGTTGTCACTTCAGAAAGATCTTCCTCATCTTCCTAGCTCCAACAACATTTTGCACTCAAATGATTGTCACAGCTACACAACCACTTTACTTATTAGGTTGCATATACCGAGTCCATTTCTACAAGTAGAAGAGGATGAAACAATCCCATTTACTAAGGTTTCTAATTTTTTGGCACAATCTTTACATCTCATAGTTATTAACTACGATAAATATACAACATTTCTAATTTATGGAAACACAATGTGCAAAACTGGTATAAGCATTTCCAGTTGTAAGGATGCAGAGGTAGTATAATGGTTATTGGTGTGAAAAGTGAAAATGGTGAACAGAGTTCAAATTCTGATTTGGTCTGTTATGTTCACATCCATACTAATACCATTGGGAAAGGCTGGAACCAATCTTCCTCCACCCCTGATATGGCTTAAATAGCAGGCTAGACTGGACTTTCTAGCCTTGGGTGACAACTAGTTTAAGAGAAGAATTACTTTGAATTAAAAAAAACCCTGAAAAGACAAAAAGGAAAACTCTCCATTATCTTTCCCTAGAAGTCCTGACAATTCACAAAGAAAAAGTAATCTAGAGAAACATGATCACTTATTAAGAAACATGGCATTTAAAAAAAAAAAAAAAAAAAAAAAAAAAAAAAAAATCAAAATCCATGATAGCTTAAGTCAAGAATGGTTAGTAAGAATTTCAGTTGTATAATGCATAGGTTCAAATAAAGAAATTTTATATCAAAAGGTTAACACTCTTGAAATTAACAGAATCCTTGCCATATTACCTGCGTAATGATGAGTATCCACCCAGCCACCATCATCATCATCTTCATCCAGAACTTTCTCTATTTCA
Source organism: Acanthosepion pharaonis (assembly GCA_903632075.3). Lineage (NCBI taxonomy): Eukaryota > Metazoa > Mollusca > Cephalopoda > Sepiida > Sepiidae > Acanthosepion > Acanthosepion pharaonis. The sequence continues at coordinate 12,501 of CAHIKZ030000501.1, forward strand.
TCTGAATGATTATCTACTTGCTTCACTCGTTTGTAGCAGGGAACTGGAATAACAGAAACAAATGAGTAATAGCAATAATAAAAAAGTGTGTGTGTGTGTGTGTGTGTGTGTGTGTGTGTGTATATGATAAAATATAGTTTCATGATATGCTATATTTATGGGCTAAAGTGGTCAATATCAGGGATAGAGCATATGTAAATATAAAAGTGGACACTGAAGTTAACACACAGAGGTGGCAGTCTGTTTCATGCTAAATGCACATGGCCTGATGATTGTTGCCACTGGGTGTAGACTTCAATGTTCACTTATAAGTTTTACCTAAGATAGAGGCAGGTGGTTGACCACTTAAAAATGAGAGCACTGTGGCAATTTTTTTAGCATTTGCAAAATGTAAAATCTTTAAAAAAATTGATAAAAATAAACAAAAAGTTCTAAAATCAAGTATTTTTATTCACAAATAACAGATTATGATGCTGAGAATTATTAGCAATGATACATTGCAGTGGAACATTTTCAAAAAAGAAATCAAACCTTACAACATTATCTTAAAATATGTTGTGGAAAAAAATGAGATTGTTGCCTTACTGAATAAAAATATAAACCTTTTCAGCATAAAAACAAAACAACTATTGAAACAAAAAGTATGTACAGTAAATGTCAAAACAATCCTTTACTTTCCAACATGAATATTAATTAGTAATTTCTTATGGATAAAAATATTTTCAGGACTAATTTTTGTTGCCTAACATTCAGAATTTCCTCTACTCAAGCAATTTGTCAGAATCAAAAAAACATTAATTATTGGGGGGGGGGGGCTGTTTACAATATAAATATGTCAAATTGATCCTTGACTTTTTGACATGTAGTTTTCTTTCCTTTTTGAGTAGACCAGTGTATTTAAGTATTGCTACTTTAAAATGAAATGTGTAATTTAATTACTATGTAATGTGTGTGTATTTATTTCATTTCTGGTAGATATAAATGTTCCAAGATTGAAATAAACTTGTAACATTTCCTTTCATCTACGTCTTTTTGAAAATACATCTGCATAGGACTAGTCAAATTTTTTCTTTGAAAATCCCCACAACCACCTTATTAAGAAAAACGTAACATTTTTCATTCTTAATTTTCTAAGAGAAAAAAAAATTTTTTATTTTGAAGTTGAAGGCAAAAATTGTGGACATGGCTTGTTTTTTAATGGCACCACCCTGTGTGTGTGTATGTGTGTGAGAGAGATTAAAATATATATATTTTAGACATATTGAGATGGCCAAAGATGCATTCCAAAAGCTAGGCAGAGTACTAAAAGACAGGAGGATTTCATTGGTAACAAAGAGAAGAGTACTGAACTGCCACATGATATCTATCCTCCTTTACAACAAATGTTAGACAGTCTCCTCAAAGAAGAGACTCGAGGCAACAGAGGTATGGTTCTACAGAAGGATACCATGGACCAAATAATGATGAGTTTTTGGAGAGGAGGAAGCTTATACTTAACATCAGGAAGCAGCAGGTAAAATTTCTGGGGCACATAATGAGAAAGGAGGGCTTGGAGAATCTGATACTGACAGGGCAGATAGAAGGAAAGAAAGACAAGGGAAATCAATGTGTGACATACCTAGTGGGCTTAAGCAAGTGAATGACAGAATAAGGTTTGGGAGAAGTGGTAAAAAGACAAAATATCAAAAACTACAAGAGATAGTGGGAAGTGGAAAGCCATGATTGCACGAAGGTTGCATGAAGGAACACGACACATGAAAGTAATAATAGTTTGAATTATGGTAGCTTTTTCTGGCTTTTGGACAAAACTGAATAATGCTTCATTTCAATTAGAAATAAATTTTTATATTATAGAATATATATACAAAAATAATTCATTACAGCATTTTGTATAAAATCTACATGAATAATTATTGTCCATTGCTTCAAACATCATGAAGTAGAGTATGGCAAAAAAATAAATGTCACACCATTTGCAATAGAAAGAAATCAAATTGATTTACATCTCATTAAAAAAAAAAAAAAAAAAAAAAAGAAAGTATTTTATACAAATTTGTCAGACTTTGTCAATTTTGGTATTTGCGGAACAAGTTTAGTATCAATGACTACAAAGACAGTACATTAGTAAGCATGTTAACATGACCATAACTTAAATAAGCATCAGAGAACTAAAAGTTATAAATAAAAGAAACTAACAACTTACCATTTCGTGTGATGAGAAATTGTTTGTCTTTGGGTAAATAAGGTTTGTGTTTTGAATCATCACCAGAGGACCATTGCCAGGTGGGACAGTGATGCACTAAATGATCCCCAGCCGCAACAAACTGTAACAGAAACACTTATTCAAACACAAAGAATCCATTTCCATTCACATATACACAAAAATATGCTTACTAACACAGACAGTTCCTACATTTTTAGTTATTACCAGATCTATCAAGAAGAAAAAGAAAGGAAAAAAAAAAGCAGAGGCTCGACTCCCATTTTCTGAGTCCACAGTCTTGCAGGAAGATAAGTTTTAATAAAACAGTTGACTAAATGGAATTGATAAACATGTACAGTGCTGATAATTATGGCAGTAAAGAATGAATTTGAAGAAAGCCTAAGAATAACAACTAATAAGTTAAATCTTACATATTACTGTGCAATAAGTAATTATATTCAACCTAATTACAATAGTTCAATTATAGTGATCAGATTGTTCAATGAGGTCTGAGGTGTATTTGTCAAAATATCATCACTGTTTTAGTTAATTAGACTTACTCCATTTAGTCAAGTTTTATTCAAGTTATCTTCTACTCAGAACTGTGTTCCCATTAAATGGTAGTAAGACAGAAAAAAAAAGGTATTAAGACAATATCTACAACACAAAATCATTCAAATATTAATATATGCAACCTATCTTCAAGTAATATGAAAACGTTTATAATCTAATCTACCCAAAAGAAGGTTTAGTATTGTGACACTATTATGGTAATTGGCTAACTAATTAAGCATAGAAATTAAAAAATGAGAAATACTTAATGCGAGAAATAGCTATAACGAAAGACAGACCGAGCAATATTTTTTTTTTTTTTTAACACAAAGAAAAAATGAATGGGAAAAGATTTTATTTCATTTACGAGGAAAGATACTTTTTTTTCGCAGAAGACAGAAAATCCGTAAGAGAAAACCAGATTTCGGATTCTGTCAGAATTAATTAATGTCATGATCAGATAGTGACCAGACAAGGAAAACAGAATTCTAAAAGATAAACAAAGCTGGGCCACGCATGGGACTGAAAAGGAATTTCAGTGAGACCGCCCTAAAAGAATAGCCACTAATTATCTTTCAGAGATATCATTTAGTTTTGGTTCTTGTATCCAGCGAGGAGACCCATCTGTTGTATGTCCGGCTCTTGACATGAGAAAAGAGAGTCGATAAGGGGATCATTGTTATTATCAGACATGGTGACTCAAAAATGAGCATCTGGTGCCACGAAAATTTTAAGACACGAGAAAAATAAAGAATTTGTTTATCAAGTAAAAACTACCTACCAGTTTGAAGGTTGACTAGCAGTGATTAATGAGTCAGTGGAGATTCTGCTAAGTGGATTTTGGGTGGCTCAGGATAAGATAAAAATTTAATTATGGCCACGTAGAATTCATAAGAATTCTGGCCAATAGAAAAGAAGGAAAAAAAAAGAGATTTTTTTTTTTGGGATGATAATTTTAAGAAGGCCAAGTCTAGCCACAACCACGCTGCCGAGCGATCATTGGCCAAGTGGTGGTGTGAGTGATAGGCGAAGGTGAACATATGAGAAAGACAGGGGAGTTGTTGACACCCATTAAGAGGATTGGTATGATATACCAATATGAGAAAGGAAGAGTCTAGGAGGATAACTCTCCTCACGGACGAGGGAGAAAACCCCCGAGGGGGAAAGTGATTAGCTTCCAAAAATGGAAAGTAATAAATTTTCCTGTCCTGGGGGCAAAGAAAATTTTTGTTGGGAATTGAGACGTGTCAAAGAACCCAAACCACAACAGGCCCCAACCCGGTTTCGGTCAGTGTCCATATAAACGAACGTCCCGGGCATTCAGAGTTGAGTTGGGTTGGAGATCGGAGATTTATTTCAAATATAATGAAAAAATCCAGAAGTCAAAATTGCTCTATGGACACAGTTTATCAACATATTCCATATTTAATTCATACATTTCAAATGTGCTTAAATTCTAGTAGGAAATATTTAATTTTTTATCTTTCAATGATATGTAGTTATGAAAGTAGACTCAAGGCAATATTTTATAGTTTTTAAATGTATCCTGCATGTCATTAAATACAGTAATATATAATATGATTAATTTCCAAAGTTTTGTAGTCAATGTTAGTTGTACCTTTGGTTATCTTGCAGAATAATTTTGCAGGATGTGAATATGAAATCAGTTAGTAAATAAATAGTATAAAAACAAGGAAAACATGAATGAAAATAATATTTATAAAGAGAGACTATCCTATTAAACCCATTACTAGGACAGTACCAGCCAAAAATGACATTTAATATTTACATTTTACAATCTTTCCAAAGGGAAAACTTTTTTATATATGCTGTATTCTTTTGATGATTTTTTTACATGATAATGTCTCCCTACAACTTCTTGTCCTTTGCAGCCCATTTCTCTTGTTGCTATATTTCCAAATCCATGTTCTGCCAAACTTGTTAGGTAGGTTGTGCACCATTTTCCTCTGACCCTCTTGCCTTCAGTATGTCCTATGAGTGTCAAATTTTCCAAGCCCCTTTTTTATATGCTCTTTAAATTTAAATGGTCTCTTACTGATGTTATGTATCAGTTATGTGTCATGTGTGATGAGGCAGATTTTTTCAAACAGTAAGTTGCCATTTCTTTCTGTTGTATACCAGTTGCCATCCAAAGCTATAGAACCCAGTCTGTCCTGCTATTTATGCATAGCTGGTGAGAGAAGAACAGGATTCATACTTTTCCCAACGGTATTATAGGTGTTCTTTTGTTTCCATTTTCTCTAAAACTGTCGTTGCTTAATGTCAGTCCATGGTATTCTTAGTATACATCTACCTGATCCACACAAGAACAAAATCACTTTAAATTGTATAACTATAAATCTGTTTTAAATAGGTATATATTTAATCTAAAGTACTAGTATTTTCTTTCTTTTCTCTTTATTTTAGATGACATTCCAAGTAGTCATCAAAGTGAATAATGTTAAATTCAATAAGTGCAAGTACAAACCGAATTGTGGGCATTTTCTATCTTCTTCATGACGGAAATAATCATGGCTCTCCGACTTCCTGTCTTTTGTTGCTATAACTAAATTTTGACTCCTTACCATCACTTTGTTGAGCCACCCATTCACAAAAACTCATTAAATAGGTTACTTGCTGTTTCCTCCAGCTTCTCTAGCCTTCAATATGCCCTATGAGTGTTAAATTCTCTAAGCTCTGTTTCTTCATTATGTCTCAGAAAATTCAACTCTTCTCTTTCTGATTGTAAATATAAGTTTCCTTGTACTTATTTTCTGTAAAACTTCTTTGTTGTTGACATGTTCTGTCCATGGTATTCTCAGCAATTGTTGATAGAACCACATCTTTGTTGCTTCCAAGTGTCTTCATCTTTGAGAAAATTGTCCAGCATTCACTGCCATATCAGAAATTAGATACTACATTCAGTCCAGTACTCCTTTCTTTGTTTCTTGGGAAATTTCCCCCATCTCTTAATACTTTACTTAGTTTCTAGGTAGTACAATTAACTATTCCTATGTACTTTCAGATAAAGCTTAAAAATTAGGGGTGTATATCAGAACTAAATATTGATTTTTTTTTGGGGGGGGGGGTCACATGCACCACCATATATAGAGAAAGTATGACCAGAACTTATATTAGTTCCAACTAATGTATAACAGAACCACTTTTATGTGCCATGTTCTGTCAGAAGGTGGATTGATCTGTAACAGAGAGAGGTTGACGCACATGAATGCACACACGCAAATATAACGTTTATTGATTGAAGATGGAAAACACGATCTTCCGTGAAAGTTACAAACTGTGTCAGCACTATTAACAGGAAAGAATCTAGAACAATGATATATGAAACCTGAGACGGCTGATGGATAAAGAATAAATTTCAAATCAGGTTGGTGAGGACTCGTTTATAAACAAATGCAAAATGACAGGAGACGATGTTTAATTTGGGTCATTAAAAAAAATAAACGAAAATAATATTTTTGATAAAAACATATTGAAGTAAATTGGACCGGGGAGGTAAGATCAGTGTATGTTTACCGCTAGCGAAATCTGATCTAAACATAAGTTGTATCCGCTGAATTTGGTCATTGAAAAGACAATTGAAATGAACATTGAACTAATTAATTTTATCCACTAAGAGATTTGAAATAGATCTGAATTTAAACTTTGCTTATGCCGACACTCGTGTTAAGCGCATGAACAACCTGACTTATAACCTTCAGTTTGCTATATAAACACGAGTTTTGCTGAGTTGGGGAGACATGGGCGTTAGACAAGAGTGACGTTGAGAGAGAGAGAGACTGTCGTTGCAGTGAGTCGGTCCAGTGGCCAGTCAGAAAGAAGGACTTCAAGAAATATCATCGTTGTAGCAGTTGCATTGAAAAGTCACTGAAACTTAACGTTTGTCACTTATGACAACCAACTGAAAAGCTACACTTCCACGTAGGGCTGGAATTACAAGTCACATATCCTCCCAAATTGATTTGGAACGAGTTAATCACACACACACACCTCTCTCTGTTGGTATAATTGGTAGAGGAGTGATCCTCTGTTCTTATGTTAATTGCTTTTCTATCTTTTCTGTAAACTCTTTCTACTGTTGTTGTTTTCTTATATAAAAGACATCAATATTTTACCCATTGTTGTTCGGCTTCTGCAGATATTATTTCCTCGTTTACCACATTCTAATTTTCCTGCCGCCCACCATCACAGCCGTGCCTACATTCCCAATTGACCGTGAACGTATGGACAACACCCCGCTTACTGGATCTAAAAACTAACACGTGGGCAGCAGGCGGAACTTGGCCAGTGACTGGTCAAACAATCTACAGGTATTTAGGGAGTGTGCGGCCAGCTACCCCTGAGTTCGGTTGAGACCGAGTGGGCGCCTCAACCTCTTTCGGTTGAGGGCTGAAGGGACGAGTGGTAGAGATCATGGCTCTCCATAACTTCCTGTATTTTGTTGTTCTAAGTAATTTTTGAACCCTTTAACAGTATTTTTTTTTGTCATCCATTCACTCAAATTTGGTAAATAGGTTTCCCATCCTTCTTTTGCTTCCAATATCTCCTGCAAGTATTAAATTCTTTAGTCCATCTTCTAGGTGTCCAAAAAAAATTTCAACCTTTTTCATTCTGATTGTAAGTATACATTTTCTTGAACTTATTTTCAATAAAACTTCTTTGTTGTTCACATGTTCTGTCAATGGTATTTTCAGCATTTGTTGACAGAACCACCTCTGTTGCTTTGAATCTTCATCTGTGAGAAAATTGCCAATATTCACTGACACATCTGCACTTGTCTTGGTTTCAAAAATATTTCCTTATTTCTTGATACTTTGCTTACTTTGTAGAAGGCATCTTTCACTATTCCTGTCCATCTTTGGATTTCCAGGTCACATTCTGTCTGTAAATACACTACCCAGATAGTTAAATTTTTATACTTCCTCCATCAAAGAACTTTTAAATTGCTTTAAGATGGATAACAAATATTTCAACAATCTTTGAAAATATCTCATTTTAACAATTCTGCTATAAAGAAAAGTATAAATTTGAAAACTCACTTCCTCAGGTGTCACAACGCCAGTTTCTTTAAATTTTGATTCCTACAAAAAGAAGAGAAATATCTAATTATAAATCATTACAAGAGTTATTCAAACAATTGAACTTATTTACATAATTTACAGTCAGACTAATGTCCTCATCTTTGTTGTTATTATCACAAAGTTTCATGTGGTGTCTGTTGATGAAGGTAACATTCAGTCAGGCAATTTATTGTTCTAATTCTGCTGAACATGTCTACATATCTCTTATTTTTGGAGGGGGGGTAAATGCTGCTCATTTATTGATGTTACCATTGAATCTGAGTGTACTAAACACAGGATTTGAATTCACAACTATAGTGATTCCAAAGTTTAAGCAATTAATGAATTTTTTTTAAATCCAAGATTATTTTGTATTGCTATGAATTGCTACTACATGTATTTGAACAGACATCCCTATCTTGTGTGTGTTATATATATATATATATATGAAAGTTTTTAGTACAATTAAAAAAAAAAATTAGTTTAGAGATGCATAACAGCAAAGTAAGTAAAATTATCTTAACCTATCATATTTGATAGAGTCAACTTTTCCCCTAACAGAAAATTAGTTAAAAAACAACCTCCCTCCAAAATGATGTTTACATAACACTAATATTAAACGTAATTTTAACTTTTTCAATTTCAGAGATGCGTCACTTACAAATATCACTTTTCATTATATATTAACTTAATACCAATCAAAAATGGAATTATTTGCATATAGACCAGTGTTTCTGCCTCAAATCAAATTATCTGTATACTCTGTCTAGAATCAAAATGTTACCCCTAATCCTGTGCCTAGAATCTAAGTGTGGTATTGGTGTATTGTGAAAATATGAATTCACATTATGATTTACACACATGGATAACAAAAAATGTTAAAATCACTAAAATTATTTCAAGATTTTGTTGCACACTCACATAATCTGCAATTTAAAAAAAAAAACAAAATTGTATTTACCATAAAAAAGCCTAAAGCCTACTGCTTTGATGTATAAAGAGAAAATAAAAGTTCTATAGTGAGAGTGGTATCTGTCCATTTTTGTAGCAGTGAAGTTTTGTTAAATGTTTTTTCCTACTTTAGCATTAATTTCAAATTCCTTTTATAAAAACATAACAGAATCAGTGCTGTTATTTTTGACAACTTATTTTTAAAAATTCCACCCAAATAAATTGTATTTTATTCAGTATTAAAAAAAAAAAAAAAAAAAAAAAGGCACTAAAAATTAAAAATTTTCTAAGGCTTAAGAGAAAGACCTCTGACCAATAGTGAAAAACCAATATTAAATAATCACTTGGATCACTGTACAAAATATTTTTAAAATTATGATAAAGTTACCTAAAATGTTTTAATTGATTTATTTTTATTACAGCGTTTATTTTCTAGACAACCACCATTTGACTTCTTTAATCACATGAGAGGTCATTTATTAGTTTAAAATGTCTGCCTTGCTAAAAACAGTGATGCTAAGAAAAAAAAACAAAAAATCTTTTCTAGCTATTTTCATCCTTTTACAAAAGCATTAGTCACACTTTTCACACAAATTTATGATAACACTACCAGTGATTTTGCTTATCACTTATGATCATTAGATGAAATATATACATAATTGGATTTGATATGTATGCTATACACTAGCATGTAAAGAAATAAACTTGTGTCACAAGTGCAACCTAATTACCTAATTTAACCATCATAAGCTTAATTTATATATGTAGATAGAGAGATGGATGATGTCATCTTGAGAGAGTTGAAATTGATTCCATTAAATGTGAGAATACCAGAATTAAAAAAAACAGTTGTGTAAGTACACAAAGAACAGTGCTTGAAGATGAACGGTGTATCATTCAAAAGTATTTGGGAAGAAAAAAAAATTTTAAAAAATAAAAAATATAAAAAAGTTAATATGAATTTTGGCAAATTTACCAACAAAACAAAACCTATTTGGAAATTTGAATGATTTAATAAAAAATTGATAGACAAAACTTGTCTATATTATTTAATAAAACATGTTTGAGAAAATTCTTGCTGTCAAAATACACCTGTGCGTGTGTGTGTGTGTGTCTCTCTAATCACCCCCCTTTCCTTGGGCTGAGTTAAGTGTTTAAGTCCCTCAGTCCATTTCTATATGATCATCTAAATCTGATGAAAACACAATTTTTATTAAGCTTCTAAAAAGCAACATCATATTTCCTCTTTGCTGTTCCTGTTTGATTATGAGTAACATTTTCCAACACCTTAACTATTTAAAAATAAAAGTTCTATGGTCAAATACTGCATGTGGTAAGTAAATTCAACCCTTATTGAAAGGTTTGGTATAGAATCATTAGCTGATGCCAAAGCAGATTTATGTTGTTTGAATTAAAGGATACTCATCATCGATATTTTTTTTTTTTTACTGTTGCTTTTTATTCAGCACATTTGAAGTTGGTAATGCCTCTGAGTGTTAAAGTAAGTAAAGTGAAATAGGAATTAAAAAAAAAAAAAAAAAAAAAATATTAAAATGAAGTTTGAATTCACATCTTTGACTATATCTCAGGAGATATAGTCGAAGATGTAACCAAAATGGTTAGACTACAGTTAGGTAACAGACAATACGATAGAAAGAATCAAAAAGAAAGATGTAATATGATTATAAATTTGAACTTTTTCTACCTTTAGGTTTCTAGGGCAAAACTGGTTTAATGAGTTCCAGACGTAGGGAATGCTAGTTCAAGTTTTATCAGAAGCTACATTATTCTGATTTCATGCTCCTTACTTTAACAGTTGAATGGTATATAGACTGAGTATATTGTGATAAAAAAAGTTGTGTGTGTATAATGTATTTGATGTATCTTATATAAGCATATTAAGAACACTATGCCCATTGTAGATATACAAGCAGATATATGTGTATCCATAAATTGAGATCAAACATTAACTTTTTAGATATTGCTTTCCTCCTTAAAAATTACTTATAGAAAATATTTTACATGATCATCATGTCAATTTTTGTTAAACACTCCCTTTTTCTCTAGTTTGTAATAAAATAACTAAGTGTCTATGGAGGGTCAATTAAGACTTCAATAGTATTAATATTTATACAAACTAAAGTGATTATCTCACCTTATTATATTCAAGTTGAATAAATACGGGGTGCGATGGGTAAATTGTCGCCATTTTATATTTTTAATTTTGTGCATGTGCATTTTCTTTTTGTCAACTGCACAGTATAGTACGGTCATTTGGGAACTGTCTGTGAGAAACATGACAACTCACTCAGTCAGAAATTTGGAAATGACATACTGTACTGTTAATTTTGATTATTTGGTCACCAAAATCTTAAAAATTTCAGCCAAATTTAAAAATATAATTATTACTACTATATATCATTATTAATGACTGAGATGGTCAAGAGTACCAGAACAAAATCATGAACTTTGGACAGTTTGTCCACAATTTGGATTTGAATGTACAACTTATAAGAAAATTGAAAAAATAATTTGAAAATTAGATTATGTCAGTCAAATTTAATAAAACCTGTTTAAAAGAATTTGTGTGTATATTTATATATATATATATATATATATATATATATATATATATATATATATATATATATATATAATATATATATATAATTTTAAAGACAGGAATCAATTTTATTAAAATAAGATACAAAAGCATCACATTTTCAGATTTGAGGTGCCTTTCAGCTGACACTTCTTCAAAAATAAAATCATCGGCAATATAAAATGAAGTAATTGATAAGAAAAACTTAACCAACAACTGATATTAAGATATAAATTATCAAGCTGGAGGAGGGAAGTGGTGGGAGGATACTAATTTTCTTCCGTTAGGCAACTGTTTTTCCATAATAGGGTCAACTTATTTTTCAACATTCATTATCTACACAGGGCAGGACATTGCATATTAATAACAGACTCCAGGATGTCTAAATAGAGTCTGGTACATGCCCTATGCAAGACAAAACTCGGGAGAATAATTCATCCTGCAAGCAACAGAATTTAAAAGGTGCTCACTGATTGCGGAGTAATGAGTCTGTGAACGCCCAGATGTCACAAGCTTGTGTCTATGCACCTGGCCTGGGACATGCTGGGTGATCCTAACCTCCAACCTCTGGATAGTTTTGCCCACATAGTCAATCTGACATTGACATTTATATAGATATATTACTAGACTTTGTTGATTGGCAGGCAAGACATCCTTACGGCAAGGGGGGAAAGCCCTTCTGGTTGAAAAAAAGTTCTCTGGAGCATAACAGCATTGAAATACTGTTTGATGGAATTGGCAATGTTGTCAGCATACGTTTGACCCCTGGACCAATTCATAGTAGTCTCACATATACAGGACATTTAAAATGACCACATTTCTTGACCTCAGTGAACTTAATTTTTTGCTCAATGATGGATGCAACACATTTCAGGTAACCATTCATTAATAACAGCTTTTTAATTTTATTTTTTAACTCAGCATCAAGCCTATACTCAGGACACAACATCAAAGCACGATGAGTAAAGGTATTGATAAGATTAATTTTCCTGGTTCTTGGAGCAAATGAATCCCAAGTTAGGTAAAGCCCAGAAAAAGTGGGTTTACAATAAAACACTGGAAAGAAAGCCCAAAGTTGTTCTTTTCTAATACATCCAGAAATCAAGACTCAACAATTCTATTCAATTGAGAAGTAAAGTACAGTCACTTTCTTATAAAATTAAGTCCTTGAATTCTTGTTCTTAAAACTTATCCCTGGGAACATTGCTCAGTGTGTCTCAAAGATTAAGGGTCGTAACATTTATAATGTAGAGCAAGCTTTCTCCTCAGGATTAAATCCTTTAATTTCCTCAGCAAGAACCCATTATCAGGCAGTATAGGGCATTGTCTTGCACACTATTTCTTCTGGATAAGATTCAGTTCTCCAAATATCTGTCTGAAGGTGACGTCTTTTTTGGAAATAGAACCAAAGCTAAAAATTTTTTAGCTTACTTGAATTCCTTGATTAAAAGGAAATTCAGTTCTTATGTCACTACGGACAGACATTATTAACTTGTCCAATTATTGTTTGTCTGAGTTTGATAAGTTGGTCCAATCCCAGGGTTTATAATTTTGAATCTTCCCCATGCCTAGAATGTTGAGGTATTCAATAATTTTGAAATGCTCTTCACTCAATTATTCAAACATCTGCCTAATTCTGAGGAGCATTTGATTCATCTGAAAGCTCGACTGAAAGACTTAGCATACAGCTTTGTGAATTCCTCCATTGATACTCTTGGGTTCTCTTGGCAGCAGAACTATTTTCAAGCAGCCAAATTATTAAAAACAGAGACAGATATTTATATTACTAGGACTGACAAAGGGGCAGGTGTTGTAATATTTAATTATTCCAACTACATCAATAAAATATTGTCTATTCTAGGTGATAGTAGTAAATTTTGGAAAGTTGGAGATGTCACTTGTGATGATACTTTAAAAACTGAAGTCAGACTACAGAAGAGATTGTTAGAACTTCATATGAGAAAGTTCCTCGGATGTATGGGTTATCAAAAATACATAAAGAGGATGTTCCACTGAGGCACATTCTGTCTATGCTGGGCTGAGCCCAGCATAAATTTGCTAAGTGGCTTAATGAAGTTCTGGACCCTATTTTATTATTCTATTCAGAGTATTGTGTGCCTGACTTGTTTCAGCTTGCTGATTACATGCGTAAATTGAAACCTAATTACAATACTGATATTTTCTTGTCATTTGATGTAACTAGTCTGTTCACAAATGTTCCACTTGAAACATTAGAAATTTGTGTTGACTTTTTGTATTGTGGCCCCACAAAAACTCCACCTTTCCCTGAGATTGTATTTGTTGAGTTGATGGAAATTGCTACTAAGTCTGTCTCTTTCAGCTTTGACAGTTACATGTATTAACAGATAGATGGAGTAGTGATGGGTAGTCCTTTGGGTCCTCTGTTGGTTAACATTTTTGTTGGCTTTCACGAGAAACAGCTTTTCGATAAGATTAATAAGCCTTATTGCTATTTCCACTATGTTGATGACAAGTTAATGTAATTTTCCTCTTGGAGTAAAGCAGAAGAGTTCTTTTCTCACCTTAATAATCTCCATTCTTCTTTAAAATATACAATTGAGATAGAAGAGAATAATCAGCTTCCTTTCCTGGATGTATTGTTAGAAAGAACACCTTCGGGCTTACTTACCAGTGTTTATTGTAAACCCACTTTTTCTGGGCTTTACCTAACTTGGGATTCATTTGCTCCCAGAACCAGGAAAATTAATCTATCAGTTATGAGTAATCATCATGCTTTGATGTGGTGTTCTGAGTATAGGCTTGACACGGAGTTAAAGAAAATTAAACAGCTGTTATTAATGAATGGTTACTTTGAATGTGTTGTTGCATCTACCATTGAGCAAAAAAATGTTAAGTTCAATGAGCTCAAGAAATATGTTCCTTCTAAATGTCCTGTATATGTGAGACTATCATGAATTGGTCCCAGGGGTCAAACATATGCTGACAACATTTCCAATTCCATCAAACGGTATTTCAATGCTGTTATGGTCCAGAGAACTTTTTTCAACCAGAAGGGCTTTCCCCCCTTGCCGTAAGGATGTCTTGCCTGCCAAACAACAAAGTTTAGTAATATAAATGTCAATGTCAGATTGACTATGTGGGCAAAACTATCCAGAGGTTGGAGGTTAGGATCACCCAGCATGTCCCAGGCCAGGTGCATAGACACAAGCTTGTGACATCTGGGCGTTCACAGACTCATTACTCCGCAATCAGTGAGCACCTTTTAAATTCTGTTGCTTGCAGGATGAATTATTCTCCCGAGTTTTGTCTTGCACAGGGCATGTACCAGACTCTATTTAGACATCCTGGAGTCTGTTATTAATATGCAATGTCCTGCCCTGTGTAGATAATGAATGTTGAAAAATAAGTTGACCCTATTATGGAAAAACAGTTGCCTAACGGGGAAGAAAATTAGTATCCCCCCACCACTTCCCTCCTCCAGCTTGATAATTTATATCTTAATATCAGTTGTTGGTTAAGTTTTTCTTATCAATTAATTCATTTTATATTGCCGATGATTTTATTTCTGAAGAAGTGTTGGCCAAAAGGCGCCTTAAATCTTAAAACACGATACTTTTGTATCTTATTTTAATGATATAATTATGATTCCTGGCCTTAAAATTATTTTATCCTCATGTGGCAACAACAACTTTATATATATATAAACAGATAGATGAAGTAGTGATGGAGATATATATATATCTCCTTTGATGTATAGAGTACAAACAAATTTTGACATCAAATTTGGGGGTAAAAAAGTGCATCTTAAACACTGAAAAATACACTATATTTACACAAGATGGTTTCCTCTGGAACTGACCTTACCATTGGTACAGGATTCACATGCCTGAAAATTATACTGAAGTAACATATATGGCATATGTGATATACAGTCTCATATCACAGGAATGTATATTTGTGTTTGTGTGTGTGTGTAAGAGAGAACTGAGATGCATCAATATGCCAAATTGTAAAAAAAAAACTGCGATATCAGTATAAAGCAACAGATAAACCATTAAATTATTTGGTTTTGTTAATGTTATTGCTCCAAAGGATCCCTGCATTACCCTCCACCACAAAATTGCACCCATGACAATTTTCATATTCTGAACTCTCCTTTGGATTTCAATGGATCACATGGTATAGTCCAAATAGAGTAACCAAAAGGATTATTGACTTCAGCATCTCAGACTCTTGGTTTACGCAACTTGTGGCAGATATCAGAGATTACAACTCCTACTGTTGAATCTGATCATATACTTCTTGTAACAAACATGACAACACCAGCAAAAAAAAAAAATATCCTGCTTCCAAACACACAAATGGCATCTAGGTATAATATCCAAGCTTTAAAAAATGAAAATGTAAGATTAGAATTTTGTAATAAACTAGAGTTCAAATTAGTGTCCATAACATAGTGGAATCAAGCAATTTTATCTTTGTAAGACAATTTCAAAAATATATACAAATAGGAAAAGATCCTCTTGTGGGACAACAATACCAAGTTGAAAAAAATTGGTACTAGAGAGAAAAAAACAGAAAAAGAAAAATTGAAAGGAGAATACTAAACAACTAACAAATAAAAAAAAAAAAAAAAATTAATGCTCTAAGAAACTAAAAAAATTGGAAACCAAATTAATGAAGCCAAACAGCATACAGAAGGTGTTGAAATATGGAGAAAAGCAAAAAGTCACGACAGCATCCTATAATCAAAACCAAAACGAGATGTTTCGGTTTGAAAAAACACAGAGTCAAATTTCAACTCTGACCATGCTAAGCTGAAGACACCCATGGAATTAGAATATACAACAATATATATCCAAGCAGCATCGCAAGTTGCTGCAAAACCAAAACATTAATGTAAAACTAGTCATGTTCTTAAATAGTCTCATTAGATCATGACTTACATATGGATGCCATGCATGTTGCCAAACTTGTTTAGAAACATCTAAACTGTCAGCTGTAGACAACTGCTCTCTCAGATTGATGGTTAAAAATGGCTTTAAGTGTGTGAAGTATGTAGGCCTCTGTAAAGATTATCTGTCTTCGAGACCTTGTGAACTGGTGTTACAGAATCAAAAAAAAAAAAAAAAAAAAAAAAAAAAATATGCCATTTCAAAAGGCAAGAATTCATCTTTTTCACATCTCAGCTATGCTTTAAATAGTACAGTAGACAAATTTGGATGGCAAACAGTGTAAGAGAAGGATTACTCTGAAATTCAAAACCCTTGAAAGGACAAAAGGAAACCACTCCATTATCTTTCCTCAAGCAGTCATAGCAATTCACATAGTCATGTATAATATCCAAACCCTTAAAAAAAAAAAAAAAAAAAAAAAAAAATTAAAATGTCAGATTAGAATTATGTAACAGAATTTGAACTAATGTTCCTAAATCTCAATCATAAAGGAATCAAATAATGTTAGCCAAATCCCATGAAACAATTCCAAAAATAACTCGATGGAAAAAAAGATCTTCCTGTGGGACAATAATCCTGAGTTGAAAAGAATTGTACCAATTAAACAGAAACCACATCCTTTGAGGACTTTCAACAGCAACAACAATTAAAAAAATAAAAGACATGTAACTCGAAGAGATCATAATAATGACATAATCAAGATGCTGACGTTCCACACTACCTCAAGCATAAAAGGCAAGGAAAGAAACCCCCATCAATAATGGAAAGAGCAATAACAGCTACTGAGCTTGAGAAACTATTTTCCTGAAAAATTGTTTTTTTAAGAGAAAGATTTTATAAATTTCAACTGACAGCAGAACCGATTTATTCGGTCAATGAATGCTAAGCGTTTACCATAACACAAAAAAAATAGCGTCTCTCAATTCATGAAGATTAAATTTCATTTTTTACTGATAAAAAATAGTTGAAATAATAAATCACTTCATTTTGAATGCTATTTTTTATTTTTGATGCATGACTTTTCAATTCTAAAAGGTAACCTCAGAATATGAAGCTCGTTAGAAAAATTAAGATGTAAGGGACGTAATTCAATTTTTGTTCTGCATAAATCGTTTAGAGCGGTAAACTTAATCATACCTGGTTTGATTAGCGTATTGGGCCTACATTTGAGTGAATGGAATTGATAAACATCCGTACAATGCTTAAATTAGGGTGGCGAATAATTATTTAAAGAAAAGATAAACAACTAAATTTAATTAAATAAGATAACCTATCGCCTTTTATTGTGCTAGATTTGCCTTCAATATAGCAATTATTATTCAAACAGTAAAACTAAAAGTAGTTCAATAATTATTAATTATTAATTAATTAGTGATCCGATTGTTCAATGAGGCCCGAGGTGTTTTTGTTATTGTGATGAAACTGCATCACTATTTTTAGTTAATTAGTCAACTTTTTCATTTTTTTCTTTTGTTAGTCAACTGTTTTTAAAATGATCGTCTTCCTCCAGTATTGTGTAAGTAATCAAGCACAATACCCGCCCTCCAAATATCAATTAATTATGCTCCCTTAGTTTTACTTTTAAATTATTAAAAAAAAGTAAAAATTTTTTTTAAAGATCCCAGAAACAAGATGCGGTGTCTTATAGAAATCAATAAAATAGCAATTACCCCATGTATGAAGAACTTTAATTTTTTCCCTCTGAAAAGTTATACATCTTAGAATTGAAATGTCAACTTTTATGATGCTGCTTGTAGTCATCAACACAGATTTTAACTTAGTTGATCACGTGTATGCCCTGTCATCATTGCTGACAAAGTTCTTTTTTTTTTTTTTCAATCTCTCAAAGTACTGATATTGTTTGAGCAGCGCAAATCAGTTAAAAAAAACAAAAAAAAAAAAAACTTGTTTTTTCAAAGCTCTTTAAGAAAAAAAAGAATTTAATTCGTTGAATACAATTTTTGTTTTTTAGAATCATACAAGTGGTGAGGGCCAGCCTAGTCTGGTAGAAGTATGATGATCTAATCTAAAACATGACCATTCTTCGCTACTCGTGACTAAAAAAAAAAAAAAATCCAAAAGGTAGTGTTTCTTTACCTACAAATGAAATACAAGTAACAAACATGTGCTTTTTCAAATGAAAGAAAGAAAGGAAAAAAAAAAAAAAAAAAAAGGAGAGTTTAAAAATCACATGAATTTTAAAGTTTAAATTCATGTGATTTTTTTTTTAAACAAAGTAAACGGCAGTATCTTGTTTTACTGGCCCTAAATATACAAGTTACACAGTTTAAATGAAAATTTGATTCGTTTTTAATTAAGATTTAAGAACGAAAAATTACCTTGAAATTTTGTGTAAAAATTCTCTTTTGTATTTTTTTAGTCATTGCATTGATTTCCCGAAACATTGGTCATATGACTAAAAACAACATTGTTTCTGATGTGAAAAAAAATTAAAGATTCTTAATTTTTTTCTGTAACGCGAAATGTTTCTTCGTAACTTTTTTGTATCATTCATTGTTTTTACAACACAGTCAAACATTTTAAACAACTAAAAAGTATCGGCCAAAAAATCTAGAAGTAGAAACAAAGTTTTTAAAAAAGCATCAACTTTTTAAAAGATTATGCAGATTTTGGTATATTAAAAAATGCGGGTTTTAAATTGTGTTAGTGATGCAGCCATCTCTATGTTTTTAAAATAATTAAAACTTTTTTTTGTAACAAATAATACGACGAAGCAAAAGGAAACAAGTTGTTTCGCGGTCACCGTACACTACAAACACATAATTGTAAAAAGTTCTTTTTAATTTCAATATTAAACAGGTAAAAAAATTGAATTGAGGAACAAAATAATTTGCTACTTTTTAATTTTTATGGACATTAAAAAAAGAAAGCCAAGACCAAGATATTCTGTCTAAAAATATCGATCCAGAGTGAAAAGTAAATATATGAAAATAGGATTTTTTTTAACGTCAAGAGATTGTTATTTTCTTTTTTTACACTAGAAAAATGGATCGAATAATTTTTCGAAAAACAAAACAGTTATCGAGACTATCTTTATTTCGACATAAAAAAAAAAAAAAAAACGATTGCTTTTTTTTCTTCTTGTGCAACTTGTTTATCAATGGGAAATTTAAAAACAATAAAGAATTTTAAAAAGATTCAAGTAAAAGATTTATGTTTTTATTCGCAAATTTCAACAATTAAAAAAAAAAGTCAGCCTAAAACATGAAGTTTTTAGTAACACAGACTTAGCAAGATTAATTATAAGGTAAAGGATTAACTTAACTAACAAGTCTTTTCTAGGATTAACCGGGTGGGAAGGATGATTAAAAAAAATTAATTTGACGTGGACTTGCGATGGAAACTGAAATAAAATAAAAAAAGTGATTTATTTTTCTTAAAAGAGACGTTAAGTGACTTAGTCCCAAGCAAGTGGACTGGAGAGTCTTTTTACTACGAATAAATATTCAACTAAAAAAATTCCAACTTCTCCATTTGCGAGATTTATATAAAAAAAAAAAAAAAGTTTAAAAGTTTGAACAATATTAAAAAGTCGACAATTGTTTTTTTTTTAAACATTTTTTAGTGGCTGTAAAAGAAAATTCTTTAAGTAATGAGATTATTATACATAAAAACAGTTGTGGATGAAATATCTATATCATTATTTATTAAAAAAAACACAAAGAATGAAATAATTAAAAAAAAAAAAAATACAGGACTTTTCTCTTACCTTGAGAACAGGTGTTAGATATCCAGCCACCCCCAGGGCAGTTCCTTTAACAGCATTAATCATACTTTGCATGGTTGCAATGAATTGCTGTCGATTCTTAAAATAAGAATTGATATATGAAGAGGAGACAGTAAATTCAACGGAGACGGAAACGTTATTACTCCAATATTTAATAATAATAGTAGCCAAGGTGAGGAGACATCAAACGAAAAACGGTGTATAGCTAAACCACAATTTCTCTGATCAGGCCTTTTTCTAAATTGACTTTCTTTGCATTTACACCCACGTATATTTACAAACAGATTTCGATAAAATTAAGCAATCAGTTTGAAAATAATGATAATAAAAAATAAAACAAGAAATCACTTTTTTAGCAAATTAAATGTGATCAGAGTTATCCTCGCCTCAGTGGTAAAAAGAAATTAGCTTTTTTTTTACGCTACTTCTGCCCACCTAACTTTTTTTGTGCGTATGCCGTCGACACTGATGTAAAATTAATACAACGAGCAACAAACAGGTTTTCAATTTTAGAAAAGTCAGCAAATAATGTCTATACTCTATATAATGTATGTTATTGTTATAAAAATGTCTATGTCAGAAATAAATGTATTCTTCTCTCTAGAGAGAGACCGACTCACTTTGTAGCGACATTTAGAAAATTCAATGACCAAAGACGAATCAATTTTTTTTCATGACGACAAAAGTATATTCCTCAAACCATATATATCATCTAATAAGCTCCTAAAACGGAGCAATAGTAGGTGCCCGATCAACGCTAAGAATCAAGACTTAGTTCGGAATAATATTAACGTCAGTTGGACTGCCGAAAACCTAAAATGGTGAAACAGTAGTAGTAGTAGTAATAGAACGGTGTACGCTGGTCTCCCCGCCTCCTAAAAACAGCTGCTCCTCCTCCGCTTCTCCTTGTTCTTAAATTTTAGCACTATATAAAATGGTAATAGGTTCTATACGTATTCAACTACTATTAAATAAAACATCTTCCCCCCGAAAAAAAAAACAACAACAGAAGAACTTAAGATGAACTTAGTTTCACTGTCATCCGATGGGGAAACACCTCCACTTTTTTTTTTAATGATTCCGGTTGGTTGAGTTGCCTCCCTTGATACATGTCGTCTGCGAAAAGTACGGTGCATTGTACAGGATATAAATCATTACTTCAGATAACATTTTGTCGTTGGAGTATTAATTGACGCATCAAATAATTTTAACTTATATGTTTCATTTTCTTATGTTGTCATTTTAATTCAGTTATAATAAAATTATGTATAATACTGAATCAAAATAATACACCCAGTGAAAGAGAAGATTTAAAAAAAAGAGTTGTAAGAATGAAAATTGGAAAATCATTAGTTTCAACAGATGTATAAAACGACACTGAGAAGCATCTTATTTTTAAATAAATGTCTTGTTTTGTATTTCTGATACATTATTCTTAAATTTGGAGGATATGTGAGTAATGCCAGTTTGATATCGGCACAGTAAGTAGAATCGGCCAAAATGAGTTCAAATCCTAAGCTAGTCTGCTGCGTTCCCTTTCGTACAAACGTCCTTAACATCATTAATCTGCTTCTTCTGTCACCAACTATCGGTTAAAAAATTATTATACACTGGAATCTCTAATCTTGGGTGGCAACCAGTCTAAGAGAAAGTAAATTCTAAAATCCAAACCGTAGAGAAGGCAACAAAGAATGCATGACAACTAACAACGGATAATACAGAAAATTCTATGGAGACACATGATTGCTTACTCTCTGAAGGAATATGGCATTACAAATTTGTGTCTAACCAATTCAAAACATTTGTATTACCGAATAAAGTGATTGCCTTTATTATTATTATTATCACAGATGACCATCCATACATAATCATGTTAGTGGAAGGGAGTTAACTGTAACGTTAATTTTTTTTATTTTAGCATTTATTTACCAACAAACATTCTTTCTTCTTTTTTTTTGTTTTTTTGTTAATTATATTAAAAAATTCGTAACCTATTCGATAAATTCTCAACAAGTATCTAGTTTATTCATTTAAACATTCTTTCTAGATCTCCAACATAATGTTAATAAAAATAAAACTATGCAAATCCTGAAGAATTGCCATTTTTTATATTTTGTACAGTCTTCATTAAATACTTTTTTTATTCTTTAGCATTAAAAAAATTGGAGGTCAATTTTTGAACAAAAAAGAAATGCATGGAAAATATGGTGAATTGTAGTTGCTTATAATTTTATATTGAAAGATATATGAGTGATCTCCCCTTTGATATTACACGACTCATTCGTCATTCATGCACAAAAAATTATCAATTATTTACATTTAAATGTATTTATATGTGTAATTTCAAATTTAGCACATTTTTTATGTTAATAATGTTAATTACAGAATCAGTCTAAAGTGTTTTATTGTGATTAGGATAGTCTTTGGATTTTGTCAAAGTTTTTTTTTATAATTCCTCAGCTGTAAAGTAAAATTTTCAAAAAAATGTCTTTCAAATTGTTCTGACTATTGTTGCACACTGAGGCTCTTATAGTCAAGAATCTATGATTTTTCAAAAGTTTTAAACTATCATCAAGTATGGTTAATATCAAATTGTTCAACATGAAAATTTCAGTTTTTAAGTTTGGCAATTTTACTATTTTTAAACAATTATTTTCAGTTAATATATTTAAATAATATATTATTTATTGAGTATTCAATAAAAAATAATTTATTTTTACACAATAAATGTTTAATTTTTAACATAAAGTATGTCTTGGTCATACCATTTAATCAAATACTACCCTATAATTACGTTGAATGTATATTACAGTGTAACCCGGATATAAGAGAGTTGTCGGGACCGGAGAAGTCTCTTATATCCGGGTTTCTCTTATATCCGGGTTTGGTCTATTATATATACATTAACACAGGCTCTAATTTGTGACCAGATAAAATCTCTCTTATATCCGGGTTTCTCTTATATCTGGGTCTCTTATATCCGGGTTACACTGTATAAACTAATATTTCAGATCAAACTTTAATAAATCAGGCTACAGGCATACTGATGCACCTTTGAAAATTTTTAGGCAAATATGAAAAACCTTCAAATCATAATTTTTACATTTTATACTTGTATGAATTGAAGCTGGATTACGATAGATATTGAAAGGTAACAAATATAAGATTCCTCTTCAGTGACAATGCTATTAATGAATGAAATGCTAGATTTTTTAAAAGATTGTAAGTGGAGATTTCAGATCAAAAATGCCAAAAGAAACTTGTTTCGGTGTCATTACTCATTGAAGAAAATTTAAATAGTATGGTGGAAAATTATAAAAAGCTTCAGTCATAAAATGATCAAATGCCTCAAGCAGAAAACAATCAAAAGCCTCAGTCAGAAAATGATCAAAAGTCTCACTCTGAAAATGATAAAAAGCCTAAATCAGAAAATGATCAAAAGCCTCAGTCAAAAAATGATCAAAAGTCTCACTCAGAAAACAATCAAAAGCCTCAGTGAGAAAATTATCAAGAAGAGTCTCACTCATAAATTCATAAAAAACCTAAATCAGAAAATGATCAAAAGCCTCAGTCAGAAAATGATCAAGAAGAGTCTCACTCATAAATTCATAAAAAGCCTAAATCAGAAAATGATCAAAAGCCCCAGTCAGAAAATGATCAAAAGTCTCACTCAGAAAACAATCAAAAGCCTCAGTCAGAAAATTATCAATAAGAGTCTCACTCATAAATTCATAAAAAACCTAAATCATAAAATGATCAAAAGCCTCAGTCAGAAAATGATCAAGAAGAGTCTCACTCATAAATTCATAAAAAGCCTAAATCAGAAAATGATCAAAAGCCCCAGTCAGAAAATGATCAAAAGTCTCACTCATAAAATAATAAAAAGCCTTAATCGGAAAATGATCAAAAGCCTCAGTCAGAAAATGATCAAAAGCCTCAGTCAGAAAATGATCAAGAAGAGTCTCACTAAGAAAATGATCAAAAGCCTAAATCAGAAAATGATCAAAAGCCTCAGTCAAAAAGCTCCAATAACCTTTGTCACTATAAACAGTAGTCTCAAGAGATAATGGAGTTTACTATGGTGGCAAGCTAATACCCATTTCAGACACCTGCTTAAGCACTTGTTTGTGTTTCTTCAACACACACAATCAACTTAGTTTATACTGCAACTATGCTGAATGAACCTTAGTTACAGTTTGAGGGAGAAAGCACATAATCTGATAGTTGAACAAGACCTGTATGTTCAAATTCTCAATTACAATGACTTGTTACTTTGTGCCAGCACAACCATTAACAGTTTTGTGATTGAGTGGTTAGAATGTTAACCATGAAAACTATGTTCAAGTCCAATGATAGCCAATTTGTCAGAGATGACTTCTTGATGATATCAGTCCATGAAAAATTTCCCAGCTTGCAGCACCATTGGGAAATGCCTGAAAACCATGGTACAGTTTTTTTTTCAAGCCTTATGAGTGAAATTGAATAGATGAAATTGTTCCTACAATTGATGAAGGAGTATATGTCATTTATAGAGAAAAGATGAGCTAGATATAATAGATTTAGATATATTACAATTAAAAAATGAGTAAATGAATATTGGTGTCAATTTTGGGGTGCTGTCAAAAGATACTGCTTCAATCAAGGAATTTCTAGTTGTCCTGATGTGTAAATAACCATTAGAGATATATTTAGAAAATTTTATTTATATAAACAACAAGAAGTTGTTACTTTCAACAGAGCTTTCTTTTTTGTTTCTTCATTGAATTTTGTAGTGAATCCTGTAAAGGTCATGAGAGGAAGACAGACAATCTGTCTCACTTCATGTCAAGTATAAGACTGCAGCTTCAACATGCTAGAGCCACAGCCTCACCACACTAGGGCCACAGCCTCAGCATACTAGGGCTATGACTTCACCACTCTAGGGTCACTGCTCCACCATGCTAGGGTTACTGCCACACCACACCATGCTAAGGCCATAGACTCAGCACACTAGTACCACAGCCTCACCATCTTAGGGCCACAGCATCACCACACTAGGATCACAGCCTCACCTCACTAGGTGTTCCTGTTGTGGTTTCCATGACAAGTAGGCTCTATACAAGATGGAGTTACCAGCCCCATGTCTAAACAGCTTTGAATTCAAAATTAGTCTTTTATTAGACTGGTTGCCCTACTAAGACCAGATAGCTTAATCTGTTCTGCTATTTAACCATAGCTTGTAGAAGAAGAAATGGATCTATAACTTTCTCAAGGGTATCTGTGTGAAAATGAATTCAACAACCTGGGCATGAATTTGAACTCAGCATGCCAATCTTACTTTCTATCCTGATAGGCACTACCCCACATGCACATCCTGTAAAGCTCATAGTTCAAATAGGAAAGTGATAGTGAGATATTATCAGGTGGTCATGACAAAACAGGAAGAAAAATCAGTTTCACTATTTCATCACAGTCACAAGTCCCATTACAGCAGCACATGTACTGCAACTATAGCGATACTTGTGTCTAGGGAAGGATAATGTGATAAAGTCCATTTCTTTTCATGTTGGTTTGGAATTTAGTTATCATTCATCTACATTGATTGATTTGTTTATTTTTATGGTTTATCAATTATTTATTTGTGTGTTATTTAAAGCCAAAATATATTTTGGGGGATTGTGATAACAATCCTTTTCTTTTGCAAGTGAATATTACTTAAACTTTTTGTTAGAATAGCAATGATTTTCTAGATACAATTCTTATGATTTAACCCATATCTTGGAGATATATTCATACCTTTCCAATGGTTATTTGCATGTAAGTGAATGTAACAAACCCAACTTCTCTAATTTCTCATCCCAAGTCACTATCCATTACACCACCTACACATTTGTGTCATTTTCCGAGATATGTCCTAACGAGGCTAAAGAGCCAAATCTGCCCTATTATTTAGAGATGAATTCAGAGTTTTCCTTCTCCTAGCCTGGTAAAAGAACCAAGTTTGCCTTATCATTTAATCCATAACTAGGGTAAAATGGATTCATTGTTTTCCAAAGGCATCAGTAAAACAGACTTGGTCAGAACTTGAGCCTGCCAATTTCACTTTTTACATCATTCATTAATCATTAAGCTCCCCACACATGCAAATCAATGACTTATATTCAATCTAGACAAAATTTTAGCTTTATAAAAAAAAAAACTGTATATGATTATCACTTGTTCTATGGGGTTAACTCTTATCACATGTTGAAGAGTTTCAGAGATTTAGCGATATTTTTGTTTACTTTGAATTCTTGTAATAAATCCATTTTTCATCATCAGTGATCATTGTTCAAGAGCCTTACAAAGAGAAAGGAAAGATTGGAAATCTGAGGAAGTATTGAAATCATCCAGATGATAACTAAAATCAACAAGAATACTAAGGCGGTTGCTGGACTATTAAGGAGACTGATTTGTCATTGGTTAGAATGAATTGACACCTAACTTACTCACATATATCAGATATATTCAAACCATAAGCAGGTTGGGCTGAACATTAACAAATTAATGCTATCCATCACCATAAACAGAAAGGAACTGGAAAGCATCAAGAGTTTTGTATGTCTGGGTGCAACTGTTTCAAAAAAAAAAGTGGTGGTATGGAAGACATCAAGGATAATGTGACAAAGTTTAGGGTGGCTTTTGGTAAGTATAGAATGTGACCAACAGAAGTGCTAAGATTAGGTTATATATGAATTTGATAATTCACACCCTATTAAATGATTGCAAGATCTGGAAATGAATCAGGGAGATGACAAGCTTATTCGTTTATTTTATAACAACAGCTTAAGATGGATCCTCAATATTAGATGGCAAGGCCACATGAAAACTGTTGAACTGCACCAACTTAGTGCCAAGGTATGACAAAGATGGAAGTTCATCAAATATATTTTAAGGTGAGAGTCAAACAACTGCAACTTACCACTGACCTGTACTCCTAAAGGAAAAGGGAAAAGGAAAAGACTAAGAACAACATGGCAAAGAACTATGCAGAAGGATAAGGAAGCAATATGTTGATGATCCTGGGGTGAGGCATGACCAGTTGTTGAGGATAGGGCAGAGTGAAGATGTTCTGTGAAGGCCTTATGTGCCAGAAGCCGCCAAGTAGATAGATAGATCATAACATTGTTGATCACTTGTTACAAAATTTCATTTATATTTATTCATTCTATTGAATATTCAAAACAATATTGCTGTCCTGTTTGAGCTGGAGTGTTTATGCAGCCTTGTGAGTGATGAATTATTTTCCACCCTACAACTCATTTCCCACAGACATTATATTGCCAGCCTCTTGCTACTTTATTGCTATTTTCAATGGTGAATTTTCAGACAAGCTACATTCCTTAAGTTCCAACAGTTCACACCTGCACAATTAGGATCTACCATGCCATGTACACATGGTCAACTCATCTTCATTCCCTTCATATTCCATTGATAAGTCGGAAGTTCCACTCAGACAGCTTCATCCCTAGAACTGTTACTTAATGAAACAAAATCCTAACAAGATGCTTCTCTGATCAATACAATTTTTTTAACTTCTTTAAGTTTATGGTCAACCATAATCTATCTTACATATCCTCATAATATGTGCTTTTTAATTCTTCCCTTTATGCCTTTACAACAACCTCATTCAATAACCCTTGACCTTCAATGGATCTTTGGCTTTGTATTGGGTGAAAGTGTAAAAAGATTTAGATGATATTTAAGTTATGACTGTAATTTGGCAAGGGAAGAATTTCAGATTTGAGCATCTGGCTTAGTTTATAATTACTAGAATTTTTTTGCAACACACAGACGCTTGTTGAAATCATCACAATATTTAGTATTGTTGAAGTTATCACAAACATTTTTGTTGAGACTTACAAACTCTACGTTTTGTTCAATTTTTCAAACCAATCGATGAAATTTTAATAAGCTTATTTGTTTGGAAAAAATACTTTCACAAAAACTCTACTTCATGATTTAATATTTTTTTTAATTTAATCTAATTTTATGGGAATTCATGGTAAACAATATTTTTTAATAAAATTTCTTTTTTCCTTTTTACAGCAAAGAATAAATTCTTAGGATTTTTTACCCTTGAGTATGCAACATGCAACTGGTCATGCATAAATATTTCTTTCTGGAGCCAAATTCCAACTTTTTGAAGCTTGTGATTTGTTTATAGTTCTCACAAATGCAAAGTGAACTGAAAATTGGATTCTTGTATATAAAAACTTAAAGAAAAGATATGCAAAAACCAATATTGCATTTTTTTAAAAATAAGTATTTGTTATTTTAATCATTAAATTGTTTTAAATAGTGGGAGTATTTTATATGTTCAATAATAAAACTTTTAATTTTTCTCAAAAAATGAATGAAAATTTATTGTACTAAGCTATGCACCCTAGTAATACCAACTGTACTTTGTACCCCATTACCTGTTTGCACTTCTCCACAAAATTTGGTTTCAATTGGTCAATGTATGGCTATTTTTAAAGGGTGAGATGTCACAGAATATTATATATAGATTATTATTACTATTTATACATGTTCACACCAGGGATCTGGTGGTTATTACCAGAGATTAAGTGACAACAAGTTTCCTCAGTATTCCTGCTGTTTTCTGAATGATTTTGATTCTTCCTCAGATTTCTAGTTCTTTCAATCCTTTTGATAGTTTGGAACATTCCAAGCTCTCCAGCAATGATGGGCATGGCTGTCACATTGACATTCTATATTTTTTCAGCTCTTTTGCAAGCATTAGACATTTTGCCAGAGAATGGCTGTCACTGTTACAGAAGACTACTGAGTAAATTTGAAAAAGAATAAAAAGCATGAAAAATATCAAGAGAATGGAAAAATTGTGGAATATGAAGACAACATTTGTAAGCATTGTTACTGTTGCATTTTGATGAGTTCCAAATATCATCGCAAAAAGAATGGACAAATTGGTAAAAGAGGAATTGAAAACATCCAAATGACAACATTACAAAGTTCATTAAGAACGATGAAGAGAGTTCTGGATTATTGAGGCAAGAATTAAGAATACTGAATATTCATTAAAATTACTGAAGCAACTACTTATTCATTAGGAATACTCTATATTCATTAAGATTACTGAATATTCTTTAAGATCACTGAGACAACTTTTTATTCATTAAGAATACTGAATATTCACAAAGATTACTGAGGCAACTTCTTATTCATTAAGAATACTAAGGCAACTTGTTTTCACTTAATATCCAGGTAAAGTCCCCAAATTCTGATGTGAATAATAAATGAATACAAAAACTGTATACATAAATAAAAATAATCAGACAGTTATTGTTGCATTTTCCATTATCTGTTAAAACAGTTCCTAGATATTTTAATCTTTGCACTTGCTTGATTTTGGTATCCCCAATTAGCCACCAGTGTAGTTTGTATTGTAAATACAAAGTTTAACTTCAAGTAACCAAATGTTTAACTTGAACTGAATAAAGCCACATTTGCATGCTAATTCTTTTGTTGTTCAAATGAACCAATTGCTTGCTGTAGTATTGATGCAGTAACTCTATGTCCAGGTTCCATTAATTTGAAATAAAGAATTTCCTTTGAATCCAAACAAATGCAGATTTTCCTCTCCCCAATACATTTAATTTAGGATGAGTTATTGAAGGCTCTTCCACACTTGGTATTCTCATAATAAAATTTCTTTTTTTTATTTCCAGTGACTATCTTATCCAAAAATGATTTTTTTCTGTGCTGTGCAAAAAGAGAGAGACAAGTGTTTAAATGCTGACCGATATTCCTTCTTATAAATTCATGGGAAACCCATTTCCTAAGTTTCTGAATTTCTTACAAGATTCATAAGGAAATATTTTTACATTTGAGAGATTCATCTCCTATTTTTCAACATGTTTACATATTGTTTGGATTGTGTTTCCACTGGAAGTGCTTGCAGGGACACCTATCCATGCACAGTATGAGACTAAAACCTCAGTATTATATGATTGTTGACCAGAGCAACATTTTTAAGTGCTACCAAAGAATTTGCTCCTTGCTATCAGTTAGGATGCAGCAATCAGAAAAACTACCAACCCACTGCCCTCAAAATGAAGAGTTGCAGTCATTGATCAGTCATATCACCACAGAGTTAAGACAGATTCATTAAGGCTTTGAAAGAGGGAACTGGAAAATCATGTCTTCAACAGGAAAGGAATAAATCTCTACTTCCATTCAATAGATATGAAAGGAGTGTGAGCCACATCTATTGAACAAGTGTAGAGGTTTGTCCCTTGTTTCCTATTTAGTATTTTGACTTCACAAATTTGTGCAATATTAGATTGGCAGTTAGGTCTCATCATTTTAATGTTGAAATTGCTAAGTGTAAGCATAAGTTCTATACTAATGGTTTCTTCTCCCACACTTCTCGCTTGTGGAACTCTTTTCTAGTTTCTTGTCAACTACGATATTCAAAAATTTGAATTCAATGTCAGTTGTCATCTTCTGTCACTTTGAACTCTGTTTTTTAATGTCTTCTCTCTTATCAATGTTTTCTCAGTTTTTTCACTCTTAGTAACCCCTTGTCTTAATAGC
Organism: Acanthosepion pharaonis; assembly: GCA_903632075.3. NCBI lineage: Eukaryota > Metazoa > Mollusca > Cephalopoda > Sepiida > Sepiidae > Acanthosepion > Acanthosepion pharaonis. The sequence continues at coordinate 43,153 of CAHIKZ030000501.1, forward strand.
TTTATCACCTTGCTTTGGATGAAATAATTTTAAAAAATCCTTCAAAAGTCCATTAAATTATCATTTTTCAACTTCTGAATTCTTCCAGAGAATTTCCAAATACAATTCCAAATAAGGAAATGATCTCACCTATTATTGTCCTAGTCTACCTTCAATAAGCATTTATATTCAACCTAATTACAATTAACAGTAGATATCTATGCTGATAACACAAAAATTTACTCCTGTCTTGATAATAAGTCTGATCAGTTTGATAAGATCAAATTGGTAGCCTATCTCAAGAATGACTGATGGTCTGTTGTTAACTAGGGCAAGAAATGACTTGTTAATTTTAAAACCTCCAAATCAAAACTTCTTTCTATCAATTACCTGAAAGATCCCTTCCTACCTCCCATCAGCATGGCTGATACTAACCTCCATGAGAGTGACTTGTGCTTTCTTGAGCATACATTCTCACCTGACATGAAATAGAAAGACTATATTGAATCCATTGCTAGGTCTGCTACTAAGAAAGTTGGTTCACTGTGTTTTGCTACACAATTTTTCTCACCTGAATCTATCTTACATATTTATATGTCTTAAATATTGCTACCACATCTGGTCTGGTACTCCTGCTGTATATCTAGAGATTCTTAATAAAATCCAAAGAAGGATCATCAATATTATTGGCCCTGACCTGGCATCTTGGCTTCAGTTAGTTTCTCACTGCTATAATGTAGTTTTCCGATGTCTTTTCTATAAATACTTTCATGGTTATTGTTTGGATGAACTCTTCACTATGGTACCTAGATGTGGTGGTGGTGGTGATGGTGGTGGTGATGATGATGATGATGATTAAGTATGAAGATTGACTTATGCTAAATGTACATTTAATATCTATGAAGGATTTTTCTATCATTTTTATTATCACTTTTCCTCAAACTTTTTTAAAACATATCCACTCACAAGAAGTAACAAGCTAAGAAACATCGAGCATTGGGAAAAGATAACACTGAGAACTTTTGCCTTAACCTAAGAATTACATCCTAAAATGTGAAAATATTGTTATTTGCAATTAAAAATCCAATTTCAACAACCATCAAAAGACTTATGGTATTTCTTCATCTGTTAAGAAAGAAAAAGCACTTTAATATTAAAATACACAAGTCCTTGTATTTTGGAATACATATTTGAAACTTTTATTATCCAAGTTACTATCAGAATGTTCCCAAGGATGTCCTGAAAGACTCAGTAACTGATTCCAGTCATGTGAGAGAACTGATGAATTCTTTGGCAATGGTCCTCATGGATGAGTTCATAAAATCTTTTTTCCATATTTTCTGATATTTGCTCGTGATTAGTCACCCTGCAAGATTGTCATCTTGAACTGATACTCAACTGGGCTGGAAACAAGCAAGCCATGTAAAACACTGTATTCAATCTGAAGAATATTTGCCAAAAGTCTGGCAAAAGCATTTTTAGGATTTGAACAGATTTACTGAGATTTGCACAACATTGGATTCAGACACTTTGCTTAAATTTACCCACCATCATAAACATTGGCAATGTTCTTCCAACACAAGATAATAATTGAAGACAACATGAGGAAATTGCATGAAGCTTATTCGTAGACTAACTCAGTAGGCTGGGAACCATGAGTATTAAGTGGGAGGGCAGCTCCATTGAAAGGTAGGATCACTGCATGTAGTTTGGGAACTTTTTGTGTGTATGTCTATATATATATATATATATATATAATTGATACAAAAATAAAGTTTGTTATTTAGTTGATTGGTATTATCTTCAGCATCAGGTAAAATCGTTGCATGCTAATTCAGCATCAGGTAAAATCGTATTGAAAATCACCTCCATTGGCGTTTCTTCCGTGGGACCGCTGTCAACCACATCTGAAGCACGTCGTCTGATCTGTTTAATGTGCCTTCTGCACGTGAATTTTTTGCCTTTCACCAAGTACATCATATTGCCAATCCGCTTTTCTATTTTTCCAATCTCCCAGAATGATTTATTCTGCTTATAGACCTTAAAATATATTTTTTCACCAGGATTGTATTTTTTTACTTGAATAAATTTTTCTCTACCTGGCTTTGTCTTTTTTGGTAATAATTTGTCAAAGACAGATCTTACCCGACATGCGAACATCACCTCGGCTGGTGACTGTGAGGCTGGTGTTCCGTTATTTGGGGTAATTCTGTATACCTTTAGGAACTTCTGTAGGGCTTCATCTGCAGGTATTTCCCTAGCTTTCTTTAGAGCTCTTTTCAGAGTGTCCACAAATTTTTCAGCTAATCTAAAATTTCAGTTTGATCTTGGGTGATATGGAGCTGTGGTAACATGTTTGACGTTGTATTCGTTACAGAAATCTTTAAATTGTTTCAACATAAACTGACTTCCGTTGTCAGTCACAATTGTGTCTACAACACCAAACCTTGTGAACAATTCCAGCAGGAAGTTTTTAGTACTTTGCATCATCAGATTTCTTATCCTTTGTATCTCAGGCCATTTCGAGAAACTATCCACTACTATGATATAATGGTATCCATTCAGTGGACCTGCAAAATCCACATGTAACCTAGACCATGGTAAGTCTGTTTTTGGCCAGTGGTTAAATTTTATTGGGGGTGCCTTTGCAGCTAAAGCACAGCCTTTACATTTTGCCACTGCGTTCTCAATGTCCCTGTCCATATTTGGCCAATATACAAAACTTCGCATTAGGTGCTTCATCCTAGTGCTGCCCGGGTGACCAGTATGAAAATCCTTTAGTATTTGCTTCTGCAGTGTGTATGGAATCACCACACGTTCTCTGTACAACAATACTGTATCGCAAAGTGAAAAAACATTTGTTGTGTACTGGTCCCTCTCGGCTAATTTTTCTTTTATTTTCAAAATATACTTGTCTCTGGTAGCTTCTTCTATTTTTTCTAGAGTTACCGGAAGTTCCCAAACTGCATTACACAGTAAATTTCAGCTCTTCTTCTGGCTTCAGTGAAGCAATTAGCATGTCTTCTAATGGTTCGCTCATTTTTGGAATTAACCTGGACAGCCCATCAGTGTAGCCAAATTTATTCGATGGTATGTACTCCATGCTGAAGTTATAGTTTAGCAATATTGTACCCCATCTCTGTAGACGGTTGGCTGTATGCGCTGGCAAACCCTTTTTTGATCCAAAAATCGAAATTAGAGGCTTATGGTCAGTTTGTAGCTTAAAATGTTGACCGTGGAAAAAAAATTATTCCTAGCGCTTCTTTCTCTATCTGAGAGTAATTCTTCTCAGCCGGAAGTAGTGCTCTAGAAGCATGCGCAATTGGTTTTACTTGACCATTTGTCATTTTGTGTAAGATACATGCTCCTACTCCATACACACTTGCATCGCAAGCTACTATGATCTCTAATTCTTGGTTGTAATGGGTTAAAAATAATTCCAAGGTTAACACATCCTTTATCTTTTCAAATGCTTTTTGGCATTCATTAGTCCATTTCCAGGGTTTTCCTTTCTTCAGTAGTTCATTTAATGGTGCCCGCAGATCATACATTTTAGGGATGTATATTTGGTAATAATTGGCTAATCCCCAAAAACTTTGTAATGTGGTAATATCATTCGGAGCCAGCATACCTTTTATAGCTGCTGCTAGCTCTGGGTCTGGCCTTCTACCATTCTTATCGAGGATCTGCCCCAGATATTTTATTTTCTCCATAAAAAACTCACATTTGTTTTCCTTGAGTTTAAATCCAAAATCCTGTATTCTTGAAACTACTACATTTACATGTTCCACGTGTTCTGCTATACTTTTACTTCTCATGAGGATGTTGTCCAGATACGCTACCGCAAATTCTAGACCACCCAGCATCGAATCCATTACTTGTTGGAAAATGGCAGACGCTACCTTAACCCCAAAAGGTAGTCTGTTAAATTTATACAGACCCCGATGTGTGTTTATACACAAAAGTTTTGACGTTTTTTTTTCTACCGGTATTTGCAAATATGCATCGCTTCGAAAATATTGTGCCTCCATTAAGCTTCACAAATACTTCTTCCACTGTTGGTAGAGGATAATTATAGTCTTTGAGTGCCGCATTTAGACCCGTGGAGAAATCAGCACAAATATGAATTTCTTTAGACTTTTTTTTCATGTATACTTTCGGTGTAGCCCACTCACTATACTCAACTTTTTCAAGTACACCGGTTTTCTCTAATCTGTCCAATTCTTTATCTATCTGTTCAATTGAAGCGAACAGCACATTCCTTTTCTTTTTGAATACTGCCTGAACATTTTCTTTTAGCTGGAATTTTGCCTCCATCTTGGTACACGTTCCCAAACCTGGAGAAAAAACAGTAGGAAATGTTTCCTTAAGTTTCCTTACTAATTTTTGGGCTTCGTAGTTTAAAAAATCTACCTTGTGACAGAAAGAATTTATCGGTAGATCCCATAATTGAAATTCTGTTATCCAATTTGTACCAAGTAAGTTTGTGGTATTTTCTATGACAAATAGTTTAGCTTTTCACATTTTTTTATTTAACGTGACGTTTGTAACAAATTCTCCAATAAATTGTATTTTTTCTCCCGTCACTGACCTCGCGATTTTATTTGTCTTCATTAAAGTTGGTTTCTCCAACTTCTTCCACGTATGCAAATTTATGATAGATAGGTTGGAACCAGTGTTGAGTTGCATTTTTATTTTTTTATTACTTATTTCGACGGTAACAAATTTTCTGGTTATTCCATCGTTCACCTCATCGGACTTTAATTTTCTTATTTTATTGTCTTTATTTTTTGACCTGCAGTGCAAGCTTTTATGACCCACTCTTTTGCAGTTGAAACATTTTTTATTCCTAAAATTGCAATATCTGTACCAGTGAAGTTCACCGCAAGCAAAACATGGCTTCGGGAGTTTTTGTTTATTTTTCTCTGGTATTTCACTTTTTGTTTGATAATCTGCAATTTTAGAATTCTTTTTGGTAGACTGACTTTCTTTTTTGTAGCGTATTTTCCTCACATGCGAAACGCCAGACTGTTCTATCTTTTTCGAATCTTTCTTTACACTAACATATCTTGTGCAGTCTTCTGCCAACTTCTGTATCGTAATCCTTGGTTCGTTTTCTAATTTTGCCAGCACTAATTTTCTCAACTCTGCGTCTCTTTCTGATACCATCCCTTGAACAAACACTAAGCACTTAAAATTGTCAGCGCTTAACTCTGCTAGCTTGAATTCTTCACAATGCTTGTTCGCATTGGCTGCGTACGTTATATAGTCTTGTTCATCATCTTTCATCAGATTCAAACATTTCCACCTCTTGTAAAACAAAGATGTCTTTTTACTAAATAATTCACTTAATATATTTACCGCCTCAGTAAATGTCAACTCGCTAGTTTTTTTTTTCGGTAAAATGTAGTTTACCAATTTGTTATGCTCAGCAGTTCCTAACTTGCTTAAAAGAAGCCTAACCTTCTTTCCTTCAAGACCATGAGTGGCAGTTCTCGTTATACACGTCCATATATTTTTTATAATACTTCTCAAAAGTTATCTCTTCATCTGGACTGTACGTGAATATTTCAATTGAATTCCATATTGTATTCTCTGGGAAAGAATCATTTTGTAGATTTTTCTCTTTCCTCTTCTCAGTTATTTCCAGAATTTTGTTTTGAAACTCCTTATGCATCTGTTCCATTTCTTGTTGAAACTGCATCTGTCTATTAAAAGTTTCCTCCTGTAGCTGCATCTGGAATGTTTTCTGTTGCTCTAATATTGTCATCTATTGTTCTGTCTGGAACTTAAAAAATTCCTGGAATATATTTTTGCATTCCTCCATCTTCACAAAAAGTTTACACAATGCTTAAATATTGTAGAGGGGGGGTCCTAAACGAATTTGTAATTCGTGACCTATTTGAGCAAACTGTCTTATCGAGAAAAAAAATTTTCTCAGTTGAGAATACGACTGATTTTTTTGTCACTAAGTCTTTCAAAAAACTTTGCCAATTTTTTTTTTTTTAAGTGTGAATCTGAGATTTTGTTGCTGAAATTATGATGAGCAAGTTTTTTCTTTTTCCTCCATATGAGTACGAATTTTGTCATCAAATAATGTTGTGGCAAATTTTTTTTTTTTCTTCCACCGTATGAATTCGAATCCCTTCACCAGATAATACTGTGGCGAATGCAATTTTTTTCCTCTTCCACTGTATGAATCCGAATCCTTTCGCCAAATTATACTGTGGCAAATGAAAATTTTTCTTCCTCTGTATGAGTTTGAATATTCGTCGCCAAATTTGTTATGGCAGGTGAATTTTTTTTTTTTTTTCCATATGAGTACAAATCCCTCGTCACCAGATTTATTATATGGTGAACAAATTTTTTTTTTCTTTTTTTCCTCCTTATGAGTTCAAATCCTCATCGTGAGATTTGTTATGGAGTGTGAATTTTTTTTTTTTCTTCCACCGTATGAATCCGAATACCTCATCGCCAAGTTTGCTATGGAGTGGTTTCACTGTGGAGGCTTGTATTTGTACTAAGTCGGTCCTAAAATAGGTTCGACATACAAAACGTTAGGAACTTGATATAATAGATAATGACACAGAGTAATCTAGTTGTGGTCGCTGATACTTTAGTATCCGACTAACGGTCGTCCGGCATCGACTGACTGACCCACTGAGCGACTCCTACTACTCCTACTTATTATAGGTGGGAGAGTCTATTAACTATAGAATAGGTGTATTCCACTATAACAACTTTGAATAAAATGAAGCTAAAAACTGTATAATATATTTCTATATACACATTTTTTTTAAATTAAAGTTCATAAAATGAGTACATATGTTTTGGGAGTTCTATTCCCATTTATCAGCCAAATATTTACACTGATTTCATTTTTTTTAAAGTTTTTTTAAGTTCATCTATGCTGATGATACAACAGTATATAGGTGCCCCTTCAAAACTCTAGATGACCACAACCTGGCAGCTGATCACTCATCTGATCTAGTTCTAACAGCTCAGTAGAATTCATACATACAATCCATCATTAAAAATATTGGAAAAATAGTTAGTTCTCTGCACCACTCCAGTAAGTACCTAACTCCTCCTACTATTATCTACCTTTACAAGAGCCAGGTCAGACTAAAAATGGAATACTGTTGCCATATATAGGCAGGATTTGCTTAGTCTTCATCTTCCACTCTCAATAGAGTTTAAAAGTGTCTCTGCATCCTTATGGTGATGAATTATTTTCCAAGACTCTCACTGATTTGTTGCTATTTCCATAGAAAGTGTTCAGAAGAACTACATTCTTTAGTTCCACCAGTTCTAACCTTCACAGCTAAGACCCACCATTCGACACACATTATAGGGAACCATCCTCATTCCTTTTGTATTCCATTGGTGAGATCTAAGTTACACTCAAGCAGATTTTTCTCACAAATTGCTACTTTTTTTAACCAAATCCCAAGAATAGCTTCCCTGATCACTATGATCTTTACCTGTTCAAATCTAGGATTAACTGTTATCTTCCCCACATATCCCCATAAACTATGCCTCTTACCCTGTAAACCTCTACCTAGAGTAGTTCTTGGGCATTGTACAGGATGAACATCATTCTAAAAAAAAGTACAGTGAAGACTTGTAATAGACAATAATTCAAAATTTTTAGCAAGAGAATATAATTTAGTAATTCAAAATTCTGAATGACTGAATCTTCTCTTCTGTGTTTTACAGGGTGAGCTATGGAAGAAAAATTCATTTTCCCATTTGTGTTTTCCCCATTATGGTCATCATTATATCCAATAGCATCATATTTCATGGATAGAACGGAATGGTTGAAAGGAAAAAGAATGACAAAATATTTTGTCTCAGAAAGACTTTTATACTACTAAGACATACACAAACTATATATATATATATATATATATATATAAACATATCCCAAATTAAGAAGAAGGAAGAAGAAGGAGGAAAGAGAAGAGAAAGTAGAGGAAAGGAAAAAGAAAATGTCAACAAGTAGAAGTAATAAAGAAATCCAAACAAGACAATCATTTTATTTTTATTTCAGCCCCCTTGGCAAAGTACCTTCGTCAGTTGATCCTCTCTATTCAGAGAAAGCCACCTGGTTGCTTTCAACTGGGATGGTGAGATGTGTGACTTGGTGTCCTTTCTCCTATGGATTTAGTCAGTTAACTTGATCTTGCGGAATGGAGTGGTTAATATCACTAATACTTTATATTTTTTTTTTTTACAAAAGAAAATGGCAATCAAACATTCTAAAGCAGAAGAGGGAGAGGGGGAAAGCCATGATGAGAGACAAATTAAACCTGAACTTAAAATAAACCCCAGCAGGAGTATGTCTTAATATGTTGATTGGTAGAAAATGCAGCTACTATCCCATAAAAACCCATTCACGGAGGCCATATGCAGAACTTGATATATGCTAGCCGGGATTGCAATAATTCATGGCTGGGCCCAATGGGAGAAGAAGTCTGTTGTCCAGAAGGCCCAAAACTTTCAATGACCCCATGAGACAACACTAAGGAGGCATTCTAGGGAGCACTTAGCATATATTGCTCAAACATCTTAATATATAGATGGAACAGACCAACTCAAAGAAAAGGAATGACAAACATGCTTTGTTCTCAGAGAGAGTTTTAGACTGCGATGTTATATACAAAATTATATACAAACATTTACACTTTTGCTCATACAGAGAAAGTATAACCCATATATGCAACAATAAGCAGTGCGAAAATGTGAAGAGACATAGGATCTTGTAATAATTCCCACTAGAAAATTCAAGCTACCAGAAGATTCTTCTTTGTTTCTGGGGAAGCTATACTTATATTTCCTGGGAATTTAATGGGAATTCCTACAGGCTGGATTTATTTTCTATGTCTCTAGTGAGGACATTTTTTCTCAATGGGAAAAGAGTGCTATGGGCTCATGAGCTGCCCCTTTGACAGCTTGCCTGGGTAGGTTTTGCTCATGCTAAAAAGACAAATGCTTAGTTTGACTCCAGGAAACTAACAAACAACTGACCACTTGTGTCAGTCTATGAATTGACATCATTAAGCAGTCATCACATGACTTCATCTCAACCAAAGTGAAATGCTTTATGCCTTCCTATAATAGCATTGATTAAATTTTGTACCTCTAATAAGAGTGCAATGAAGAGGTGCTACAGAATTGTAATTGATCAGGCTGCTGTTGGTCTACAGTTGCTAGTGGGAAGAGTTACTACTTGTTATAGCCAAGCTGGAAAACTTCCAAAGTAAATGAATTTAACATTTCTAAAAGAAATGAATTCAACACATGGAAGATATATATATATATATATATATATATATATATATATATATATATATATACAAAGAACAATATAGCTCATAAAAGAAGAGAAAGAGAAAATTATATTTGTATGTTTACAGTTATAACCCATGAGAAAAGCAACATAAATAAGAAAAAAAAACAAATAAAGTGGATCAGTTCCCAAGGATATGACCTGGATTCCACTACAATAGTGTATTTCTCTCACGGGGTCAAAAACACATGAATATGGAAGACCAACAGAGACAAACTATAAATGCAAATGTAAAGTGCAACAAAATCTTAATCATACATAAAACAATTCAAAACAAAGGATATCTGAATGAAAAAAAAATGTATGCGATGTGTGCAATATGAGTACAAAAAATACTTAGCTTTTTCAGTTGATTGAAATCAAATACATTTTTTCTGTTCTCTCTTTTATATCTTTCTCCTTTCTTTTTCTGTTCTTTATTTATATAATATTTAATGTCATATTTTCTCATGCAAGTAACCTTTATATTTCCAGGGTTTTGTCTTTCCGTTTCTCTTCACACATGCACAAATGTTCTATCATTGGATTATTCTTTATCTCTTTTTCCGTTCACAGTATTCAACTACGAGTGGTGGTCATTTCTCTTTATATGCTTCTTTTGCATAAGGTTGATTCCTTTCCATTTAGAAAGGATCTTTATTGTGTTGATCATCACTGACTTCACTGAATTTTGTGTAGGACCATTTAGTCACACAAGAGTTCTCTTAACAGGGAGCTTGTGTGAGTTGGAGATGGAATCTGTTTTGTTCATTTCAGTGAATCCATTTGCATGACAATCTTATTGTGTTTTGCTGCCTGACTAACTTGTGTTTCTTTCGTGCACAATTTTGAATATTAATTCAGGTGACTCCATGTGAATAGTTGCCTTTAGCATCCACGCAACATGATTTCTAGGAGTCAATCCTTTTAGACTCCTCGGGCTTTAGACTGACTGCTTTTAGCCTGCCACAGAGAAAAGGGTAATTGTCACAGAGAGAGGGAGAGAGAGAGTAATTGTCACAGACAGAGAGAGAGAATGTTCACTACACAACTTAACCTCCCTGGCTTTGGTGAGTTTTAATTCAGAAGTGTTGGTGTAGGATCGTCACAATACAAATAGCTCAAAAAAAAAAAAAAGAGAGAAAAACATTTGTGTACTTAGTTGTTATATATGTGTTCATGAGTGTGCTACATGGTTGGGTTGAAATTAAGTAGTTGGAAGAGTCCTGTTGTTGTCACTACAACATCCTTGAGCAAAAAGTCTTATGTTCATTTCTTTTATAGTGCTGAATAGAACATCACCTTAAGTGAAGTCCATTGGCAAGCAAGGTAGAGTAATCCCCACAAGTTCATTAAGATAGTTGTAGCCAGGATTTTGAATGCTATTCATCAAGTTAGGCAATCAGACAGGTATTTTTCTACTTAAAACTTTTGATGCAACATAATCTTTTCATGCATTTTGGCCTTTTGGTATGCTAAACTAAACTTATTTAATATCATATTTAAGTACTAAGTTTTAAAACCAATTTCTGATTGGTTATCTTATTTTTGACAAGAGTGTGGCTCCTTTTCAAACAAGCACATTCTTATTTATTGTGAAATATTGATTGAGATTATTTATAAATCTTGTTTTTGTCCAGTTCAGAGACATAAAGAGCAATAGATCAATATTGGGTTGGCATTAGCAATTTATTGAATTCATGTCTGTATGTAGTACATATTCAAATATTTTTATATATATATATATATATATATATATATATATATATATATAAAAGAAAGAACAGTAAGATATATAATCCGGTGTTCTTATAGATATTTTTATTTTTACAAAATAGTGCTCAATGTAAATTTACAGAGCATTAATATTATAAATTGATTTATTTAAAATATGTTTTTTTTCGCTACACAGTTCTAACCATGTTTCAAAAATGGAAGCTAAAAGCTATGAATTTAATTTTGTAATTAAATTAAAGACATTAGTTCCATTTCATCCTCAAGCGAATTTTGGAGTAACTTTTAAAATTACTGGGTTTTAAAGACACAGCTAAAATCATAATTCACGTTTCCAAGGTTACCGATAAATCTACTTCAACTGGACAAGGGGTGTCTGTGTGTTCATTATGTCTGTATTATTGTATCCATTATTAGTTACGTTTTGGTAGTGGGTAGGGATGTATTTTTCAATGAAATCTGACATCCATTGAATGCATGTCGTCTGGATTTTTTTTTAAATTTATTGTTAACGGCAAAAATTCTTACAGCATTTTTTTCTATTTGTATATTTAAAGATTTTTGGGGGTGTTTAGGTTAGAATACATTTTATTTAACTACGATTTGAAATATTTTAATTTTTAATTTTTATTATACTATATTTTTAAGAACAATTAAATGTATTAGAATCCCTTATAGTATGTAGAATTATTTTTACATCAAGTAAAAGTATGTATATTAGGTTACAAAATTTTTTTTTTTTTGTATTTAAATATTATTTAAGTAAAATTTATGAAAATGACGGCAAAAATAGTTACTTAATTTCACTGATTTAGTAAACTTTTATTTTTTATATAAACCTAGTTATATATTGTTTCTCATGTAAGTACAAATGACATGGGTCATTCAAAAGCTTATATCTTCTGGCATTTCATATTAATTTTATTTTACTGTAGGTGTTTTATTGGATTCTTTTAAGTGCGTGTAGTACTAAGTAAAAGAAGTTTAGGTTAGAATTCATTTTATTTAACTACAATTTTATTTACAACTTTAAAATATTTTCATTGTTAGATTTAATAGACTATATTACTTTATAATATATATATATATATATATATATATATATATATATATATATGGCAACTGGTCTAGGGGAGAAGGACAACTCTGAATTCAAAAAATTGCAGAGTGTCGTTTGGGTACATTATAGCATGTAGTGCACCAGGTCTCTGCATTCGGCCCTTCAAAAGTGTGGTTGGTTCTGCACAAAGCTTTCACCCTATAATCAAATCATATATGTTGGTGTCTGGTTGTCGGTACCTAGGAACTAAGCTGCTTGACCCTCATATGTTGAATACAATAGGAGAGTCCATATATATATATATATATATATATATATATATATATATATATATATATATTATATTAGGCAGCATATATTTTATATATAAAGAAATAATCATACATAGAATCAATCAGCAATATTAATGCGATTAATGGCGAAATCACTTCACTAGTAAAAAATACTGTTAATCCATTGAATGATGTGATCCTCATTTATAAAACTGTTGTCAGATGTTTCTAGTGTATTTTTTTTTTATGTTTTACTAGCAAAGTGATTTTGCCATTAATCACATTAATATTGCTGATTGATTCTATATATGATTATTTCTTTTTATATATATATATATATATATATATATATTAGTGGCATATTCTGAAAAATGTTTCAGTAAGTAATAAAACTTATGATCTTCAATGAAAATTTATAATTTTTATATAATTACCATTTTGCCATCTGATTTTACACACAGACACTGGTATATATACATACAAAATATATATATATATATATATATATATATATATATATATATATATATATATAAAATTAAAAAGAAATTTAGTCAAAAGACTAATATAATAAATATCATCAATTGCCAATATTCTTATCATTTTGTTGTCTTTTATTTCATCAAATTTCATTAACCAGTCTATTAAAATTATATATATATACAGGGTGTGAAGAATTAATTGTCATCTAAATTATGCAAGAATAAAAATAACACTGACATCTCATTTTAACAGATATATTTATGAAAATTACACAAAAAATATCTTGAAATACTAAAGAGTCAATTTATTCAATAAAATTGCCATTGGCTTCAACCATGGCCTCCAGACAACTTTGGAATTTCCTGTAACTCTTCTGGATGGTCTCCTTGTTTATGAATGAGGTATTTATTGGAGATGTGGGAAAGAGAAAATGGTTACAATATGATAATAGTAATGGAAATATTACCTGTTTCCTTATAAGGAAACATTCAGCATTCATTGACCAAATAGCCAGTGCCATGCTTGGTTGAAATAAAATATTTCTATTAAAACAGTTTTCTGTCCACTAACTGTTATTGCTCTTTCTAGTATTTCCTAAACTTTTGTTTGAAGTAGTGTAGAATGTCAACATCTTATGTCATTATTTTCTCTACAAGTAACAGGTGCTATCTATTTTAGTTGTTGCTTCTGTTAAAAGTTCTCAAGTGATGTGATTTCTGTTATTTGCTACAGTTTTTTCTTTGTGATTCTGTAATGTAAGCCCATTAGGTTCAATTAATGATATTTCTCTCTAAGACCTACAGGGTTCATTCACTCAAAGCTATGTTTAATCATTGATCTGAGAAAGCAGTTGCATACAATTGACAGTTTAGATATTCCTGAATGAGTTTGGCACCATGCATGACATCCAGATGAAAGTCTCAATCTGACAAAACTATTTAAGAACATGACTTGAGTTCTTTGGTTAAGGTTTTGGTTTCATCTTGCAGTATTGGACAAAATTACCTCTAGCATAGACTATACTATGTTCAATTTCCTTATCTCTTATACTTAATTTGTGATAACTGATTTATAAGCTGAGATATTTTAAATGTTTAGTATTTATTAATTCCACATTGTGAATTTATATGATCAATTCTGGGTACATGCCATCACTGCTTTCATTCTAATTCCTGATCATAGTTTCTGTTTTGGAAATGTTTGAGTCCCACTTTTGAGAATACTTGGTAGGGAATTTTTATTTTTTGCCTAAGATCATTCTTATCCCAACTTATACCATCAGCATATTCCAACTCATCATCAGAATACTGGCCTCAGGAAGTAGAAACTGTTTTCTGTTGATTTGTTTGAGATGTATGATTATGGAATGCTTAGATGATCAGTGCCCATCTCTTCTTGTCTGTGCTTGTATATGCACAGTGCACAGTCTAGGAAAAGAGAAAATAGATTGGCCTCTAGCTACCTCCTTGTTGCACTCTTGATGAATTTTGAAATGATTTGGTATTGGTGTCTTCACCAGATATGTACAACTTTGTGGACCAATATAGTTCCTCTATCAGATCTAGACATTTCATAGATTCAAAGCTTGGAAGATGGTTTCTAATGGATGAGAAGAGGAAGTCTCTTTTGATGTGGTTGTATGCTGCAATGAGTTCAACACAGCACTTATACCATTTTCTATTGGACTTGGAGGCAATTTCCTGGAATTGTTTGATGACATATATATTAACATTACACTCCGTACTCAAATGAGAGCCAAATTTGGGTTAAGAAGTCAGCTTTCATAGAATGTTGAGCACCCAGTTAATCCAATATTTATTTGTAATTTCCCCGTAATGAATCCAATTGAGATACCTCTGTATGTAAGAGGATCTTGAGAACTACCTTTTTATTTCCATAATGTATTAATACATGATATACCTCAGTGCTTTAGAATGCCCTTCTGATTCCAAACTTCCTTCATGAAACTGAGAAACTTGTTTTTTGAATTCAGGGACAGGGTACACTATTTTCACAATTTCAGACTCAATGTCAAGTGATACTTTATTATTCTTAATTTTTTATAGCATTTTTTACTTTCTCATCACTAGGTTCATTGTTGTTTACATTTGGAGACAAATTTGTAATGCTCAGATATATGGTGTATGTTTTGTTTCTTTTTGCATCTGCAGATTACTGTGGTCAGGGTGAAATGTGATTCAAAGTGATATTTAAAACCAAGACATGTCTTCAGTTTTGGTTTCTATTGTATCCTATTATCATAATTGTTGCTTTTCTCCACATTTCAACACAAAATCTATGCTGCTTGGCTTTGTTGGGAATTGCTAGGATTTTCTTTACTAGAAAATTTTTAAAACTAACTGACTCAAGCATATAAAATAAATAATATATTTTTATTTATTTGTTTTAGAGATTTGATTTTCGGTGTCACAAAAATGTTTATAAGGTAGATATTGGTTGTAGCTTGGAGAAAGTCTGATAATGGTATTTTTGACTGTGCTAGGGGTGGTAGTAATATTAGAAATAGGTCAGTGTCAATCTACTGTGTTTTTTCTGGCCCTAAGAAGGGCAGAAATATCACTGGCAGATGACCTATTAACTACTTCTTCACATGTTATACATGGCTGGTTTAACCTGCTGCCCACCTACTTCTAGCTCAGAGGTATCAGCCTATATCCTTTTGATCAGGATCCGAAATTCGGGTGAGAACTTTGGTTTCAGTTAATATCAAATGTCTCTTTGTGTTAATTGTTTTGATAGGGCAAAATTATTTTATTTTCTGACGTTTCTTTTTTTTTTCATTTTTTTATAATGGAAGTTATGCATCAAGCCTTCCTGATTTTTGGTAGTTTTCAGTCACAAATAGGTAAGCTCTGTTTCCACAAACTTCTGCAGTTTTTCGGATGGCTTCTTCTTCCTCTCTTTATTTGTGGGTTGCCTTCTCATTAGTTGAGAGAGAAGTATACAGTCCATATGAAGTTATTATGCAAATCAAATAAACCTTAATAACTCAAACTTAACTTTGAAAAATCTTTGTCAAATTTTAAACAATTAATTTTGACGTCAAAACAAAGATTCTGTTAAATTTTAACATAGTTTCAACATGTTTTATAAAAGTTATTCGATTTATTATAAAAACTGCAGTCCTGAAGTTATTATGCAAAATCAGAAAATCACTTTTTGCTTCAATAACAAGGTAATAAAATCATCAACAATTGATCAATATGTATAATAGAATAAATAACAAACATATATGATAAGTCTTTGAAACATTTATATCATAATATAGTAACGCTTCTTCTAAATAATAGTCAGTTATGTGCCATGCATGATACACATTTAGGTAATTATGTATCTTTTGATACATGACTGACGAGGCAGATTTTTCCCACAGTAGGTTGCCATTTCTTTCTGCAGTAGACCAGTTGCCATACAAGACTATAGAACCTGGTCTGTCTTGCTATTTACCCAGATCTGGGAAGAGAAGAAGAGGATTCATACCTTTCCCAAGGGTATTGGCACATAAGTGAATATAATGGATTTGACTGGAACTCGAATTCGGCTCTCTGATTTCTCAATCTGAGCCGCTATCCATTACTCCATCGTGCTTCCTAGTATTAACAATTTTTTTTTTTAATTTCTTTGTTGTTTAGTGTTTTCTCTTACATTTTTCTCTTCTCTCTGTTTTTTCTTCTATCAGTCTTTTCAACTTAGGATTGTCATTCCATGGGAAAATCTTTTTCTGTCTAGATACTTTTGAAGTGGTTTCATGTGCTTTAGCTGAAGAAGATACAATTATATTATTTGATTCTTCTATGTTGCTTTGGTTGAGATTTAAGGACATTGGTTTGGACTCTAGTTTATCACAAAATGCTACTTGTGGGGGTCAGTCTACCCAAATTTTAGAGAAAAAATAAAATCCAAGTGTCATGTCCACAAATACAACACAATTTTTTATGCAACACAAAGAAATAATCTTCGCAGAAAAGGAAAGCTAAATATGGCAGTAACATTTATACAGTCAAATAGATGTATTTACATATTAAAAATCAATGTTCTTTGTTGTGGACATGAAGAGATCAATAGTTCAATTGTTTGAAATGATTTGTTACAAGTGAGTCTGCAAAGTTTTGAAGTGTTTTTGTTGCAAGTGAGGAAATCAAGTTATATAGTATGTCAACATGTGTGTGTGTGTGTGTGTGTAAAGCAGATGCTAATGAAATGTGTGTGATTGCTGACTCAATGTGTGCGATAGCAGTAATTTTTTAAAACACAGTGAACAAAAAGAAGGGATATAGGACTTACTTTCATTGCAGCTTTGTATGTAGAAAAATCATTTCTGATTGATGCATTATGGTAACGTGTGTCTAACATTATCTGTTGATTGAATTATGATCTGGTTAGCTGATGGTCTTTCACCGACTGTCCTTCGCAGATCTGGTCACTGATTGTTCTGTTGCAGATCTGGTCACTGAGTGTTGCTGATGAGCCATTTTTCTTGCTATTTGACAGCCGATGCTCAGCTCATGAATCCTGTTTGAGTTTTGCATGGGAATGTAATCAGTAACCCTGTCCTATTTTTTAGCTATTTGAAGTTCAACTATGCAGACATAGTAGAGAATACATCACATTCAATTAGGTTCCAGAAATCACTTATTTAACTTTGAGCCTTGTTTGTACAGAATTGTAAAAAAGTTTTTTGTATCTACTGAATTTAGTAAGATTTATTTGTAGGTGTCTCTTGTTTGTGGTTCACTCACTGACTGTAAAATACAAGAGTTTATATCCTTATAAAACCCAATGAGAGACTGATAAATATTGAAAATATTTTTCAATATCTAATATATCTTTTAAAGTGAGTAGACCAGTTTACTTTTCTACCTAATTTTATAGTGATGCTTGGGGGGGTGCCTGTGTAGAAAATGGTTCACACATCTTGGTATTCTGTGGGGGTATAGAGTGTCCTGTTGTACTGTTCTTTGTAGCTAATGCAAGTATGCTGATTTTGTTTTTGTTTGAAATGGGATGAGATTTTCCTTCATTTGTAAAGAAGTGTCCACTTTTACTCTGTTTAGTGCAGCATCTATTTGTTGTTCCTCTGCAATGAGGTCAAAGGTAAGTGTTTCAGAATCTAGAGATTCTATTGTGGAGCACAAGAGTGTATCTGCCATGATATTGTCTGAAACTTTAATGTAATAGTAAAGGTAAATTGGGCTATATAATCCAGTCTGAGTATCTCTGGGTGTATATTTGTCTGTATTCATGTGCAAGGCATGAGTGAGAAGTTTGTGATCTGTGAAAACAGTAAAATCTCACCTTTCAAGCAGGTGTCGGAAATGCTTTATAGATAAGTAAATTGTGAGTAACTCCCACTGTATTTTTGTTGTGCATTGTTCAACTTTACTGAGAAAAATGAAATTGATTTTTCTGAGCCATTTTGCTTCTATGATGTAGAACTGATCCAATTGAATTTGCTGATACATTGGTCATCAATGTGAGTGTTGAGTTATCATTATCACTGATATAGGAGAGTTTAGTGAAATTTGCTAGTGCTTTTTTAGTGTCATAGAATGTAGTTAATGCTTCTCCTTCTATAGTTATTTTTGCATTCTTATTTTTTGTTATTGCAGCATGTTTGTGAGCAGGGTCAATACTCTGGAACAACCTGGAATAAATCTATGGTAATAGTTAATCAAACCAAGGTATCTTTACAGTTGTCACAGTAATGTGGGTTGTGGAAATTGTTGCATTGCTGCTACTTTCTCTGGGACAGGTATGATCCCATGTTCGTCAATCCCATGGCCCAAGAAGTTCAATTTAGAAACAGCAAACTCACATTTGTTTATATTGATCTTTAAACCAAAATATGTTAGTCTCTCAAAAAACTGTAAAACTGTTGTATATGGTCCTGTGTTATTTGCTATCACAACTAGTAATAAGAATGTCATCGATATACGCAAAGATGGAAGGTAATCTTCTTAAAACTTTGTCAATAAACTGGAATTTGGTAGTATGCTTTAACCAGGTCCAGTTTTGTGAAAACTGTGGTTCCCTGTAAACCTGTGATGAAATTATGTAAGTGTAGGATTGGATATCTATCTGGAACTGTTTTTGTATTGAGATTCCTGAAATCTCCACAAGGTTGCCATGCACCTCTGTCTGGTTTAGGTATCATGTGTAGTGGAGAGGAAAAACAGATTGGTGACCTTGACATGATATTTTACTCCTGTATACAAGAGAACTGTGTAAACAAACTCATGCATCGTTTAGTCACTTTTTCAAACCAAGAGCCAGTGACAAAAAAACTTTGACCAATTTCTACCTACTATCCCATGTGTGCAGACACAGAAAACTTTCAACAAAAATAACTTAGTTACAAAATTTGTGATTAGACCTCTAGTAAAGTGCAAAATCACAAATTTCTAAATTCTAAAACACATCTGCACAACATATCTGGACAAGATGTTCCCCAAGTCAACAAATATTTTCTTTGCAACACATGACCCAAAAATCCCTAATCACCATTGCATTTACTACTATAGTCAGCAGGCAAATAACACACATCTCATCTCTACTGACTTTACTTAAACCAGCAGACATCCCCAAAAAATTACCATCATACTTATTATAAAACCCAGGTTGTGTGTGTGTGTGTGTGTGTGTGTGTCTGTTCGTTTATATATTGCATCGGATTTCCTACATTTTTCAACTGATTTCAACAAAACTTCACAGGATTACGTAAAATTACCTTGCAGTGGTTCTGACAGTGCCAAAAATTGGAAAAACACTATTGTTTTTGCATGAGATCAATTTGAAAACACGATTAAGAGGCATCGCTGTCGTGAGAATGAAAGTTAGTTACAAAATTTGTGATTAGTTATACCTATTATAAGACCCAGGTTGTGTGTGTGTGTTCATTTATATATGGGATCGGATTTCCTACATTTTTCAACCAATTTTAACAAAACTTCACTTTTTTTTGGCAGGTAGTGTTTCTTATTGTCTTGCACACTTTTTTCTTTATTTTTACATTCAGAAATGCTTTAAAAATTCCATTTACAAGACAATTGTTTATAATAAAATTCTATTCAATCGGTAGACTCATAACGATTGAAAACAATGTTTTGTTTGAGTTTGGGTTTGACCAATTCGTAAAAATAAAAAAATAAAAATAATTAAGACATGCGTGTCCGTCAACCTTAAACAATAATCTTTGTCAATTTTATTTTTCATTCTTTATGATGGTCGATACTTAATCTATCTCTTACTGTTACATCCCTGGGCAACGCCGGGCTCTACTGCTAGTTTGTTTATATAGTTTGGTGTGGTTTGTTGTGTTTTACAGCATATCAACCTCATTAGGTTATTTAATGCCGACAACTTTTTTTTTCCTGGTAATATTTTGTTTTGTCAAAAATCTATTTCTGGTAATATTTTTTTCCTGAAAAATGTATAGCTGGTAATGTAATTTTAAAACATGTATTGCTTGTAATATTTTTTTTCAAAAATATATTGCTGGTAATAGTTTTTTTTTTCTTCAAAAATTTATTTCTGGTAACAATTCTTTTACAAAGTATGCCTGGTATTAAAACCCATTTTTACACTTTTATAATGCTTTTTACCTTAGTTTTGGGGTTAACTATTTGACCATAGCTGGGACCCTAACAGGTGCTATCGCCCTGGGTCAGGGTGGACCTGGGAACACCAGCAATTAAGAGGTGGTTCCACACTCCTCAAAACCTCTTGATCAGAGGCCTTGCCATTGGATGTAGTTTATTGTCTTACCCAGGACGCGGATGTAGTTTATCATCTTACCCAGGACGTTTGTTTATATATATAGTTTTGTTGTTACTTTTCATTTTATTACCTGGACTCACATTCCAAGTTCACTATTATTGCTGTGTGAAATATATACCAGGAGACACATGTTTTCCAACTAAACACTCGACCATATGACCCCAATATAATTATCACATTTTTCAGAGTGTCGTAGGTCTTTTCCTCTGGCGTGTAGTCAAGTAGATCAACTACTTCTGCTGCAACATCTGCTAGAGGTTTTTCTACTACATAGGCATATTGCATCCATTGCAATGTGATTTTCTTCATGTAAAAATTGCATTTGTGAAAACCAGGTTTGCATGGTTGTTGGATTGTAGATAGGTAAGTTTACCATTATCATGGCTTCTATAGGTTGGGTAATGTTGTTTGTATATATTTTCTAAGTGTATCAGTGCTGTGGTTATTTAAAAAAAAAACTTGGTTTGAGTTGAAATATTTCTAGGAAGAAATGTTTTAGGAATGTTTTCAGTTTAAAATTTTCTTGTTTGTTGATCATTGGATTTGTATGTTCACAGTAGAAAATAATTTATGATGATGGGTCAGCAATAATTTTTTAGATTGTTCTTCGTTGGAGGTCCCCATTCTTGTCAGGTCAGTCTACCCACAAATACAATACAATTTTTTATGCAATGCAAAGAAATGATCTTCACAGAAAAGGAAGAAGACCAAGGCATCTCTTATTTGTTTGTGCTTCACTTAATGGCTGTAAAATATAGAAGTTTATATCCTATATACTGTTACATTTTTATTTATAAGAGTTTGAATGTCTTTTATGTTTATGTATGTCTTAGGTATCTTTTATGGTTTATGTGAGCAGAAGCAAGCTATTTTGGTAGCTGGCATTGTCAGTTTTGTTACAAAAATCTGTGATCAGATTCATCTGTCACAGATTGCCTAAGCCAAGTGTCTGAGATGCTAAATTCAATAACCTTTTTGGTTACTTTAGCTATGTGATACATTGTTTACAGCTGCAACTAGCAATGTCACTAGCTATTGGTCTTTCTGATAGCTGTAAGATATTGTCTGTTACAATATCATATAATTTGCATATTGCAATTGTAACTTGGTAGAGAATGTTGATTTTTGTTCAAGATCATTCTTATCCCAACTATGAATACCCATATCATCAGTATAGGCCCCACCCCTCAACATCAGTAAACTGGCCTTGGGAAGGAGGGCAAGAACACTGTTTTCTATTTGTAGATTCATTTGGGATGTGGTATGGAATGCTTAAATGATCAATGCCCATCTCTTTACATCAATATTTGTATATGTGCATAGCATAGTCTAGGAAGAGATTAAATAGATTATATTGTTTTTTATGGTCCTCATTATGATGTGTTTCATCCTTTAGGACATCATTAGACTAAAGTGGTGTATACATTGATGTGATTACATATGCACATGAATGAGAGGAGATGCTGAAGCAATAAAGAGACACAAGTCAACCCCAGCATCTTGTCTTTCTCATCAAAGTAACAATGAACTCCCTTTGATCTTGTCTCCCAACTCCACTTACTCTCTTCCTCACTGAAAGACTATTCATGTTCATTTCTTTACAAAGAGAAGAACTTTCTAACTTTTCTTTCATGATAAGTAATTACAGTTAAAATTTGTGTATCCTATGTTTAAATAAATATCATTTTATTTGAACATACAGCAAGCTTTTCTCTCATTTTTTATTCAAATGGTGAACCAAGTAATCTTTCTCCAACAAAATAATTTAAATAGGTAAAATTACTGTCTTTTCATACTTTTATTTCAGAATTTGTTAAATACAAACACAAAGTGAAATTGTTTTTTTTAATCTTTCAACAAAATAGTTTCTTCCTATTAGACATGTGACATCACCCTGGGCCTCTCCTGTGCTATCCTGTGACAATCTAACCCTTGGCTGATTTGGATGGAAATCTGGTTGGATTCGGCATCAGCTTTGTTGTTCCCAGCTCGCCTCCAACATCTGGTTACCAAAGTAACTGCTTTGATTTCTAGTCTAACCTACCCACATTGTGATTTGATCTTAGGTAGATGAAATCAATCAGTTGTCGGGCCGTAGTGCAAACCGAATTCGAGCAAAGATGACACCACACAAGTATATGTAAAAGAAACTAAAGTAACAACTCGAAAGACTCAAATGTGTTAAAAAGAGAATAACAAGTAGCTTTATATCTGGTTGCTGAATACAGGACAGTGTCTTTCTCCCAAACCACTTCTATGGATACGTGACACTTTGCGTTTGTTAGGCGAGTCTTAATATCTTAAGTTGTTTTTCAATAAACTGGTTTTTGGTGTCTTCAGGCGATATTCGTAAAACTTGTTTTGGTGGTGGGAGTCTAAGTTGTTCTTCAAAAAAAAAAAAATTGTTTTTGGTTAGAAGTCAGAATGCGTGGATATCTTTCAGTCCACTCCTGTGAGGCTGGTCTGCGAGCTCACAGCTCAACTCTGTCTGTGACTGTCCAACTGCCACTGTCTCTGCCCTGTGGACGTTCGTTTATATGGACGCCGACCAAAACCGTGTGTGGGCCTGTCGTGGTTTGGGTTCCTCGATAATTCCAAATCCACAATAAGGATTTTCTTTGTTTTCGGACAGGAAAATTTATCACTTTCCATTTTTGGAAGTCCATTACTTTCTGGGTTCTTAAGGGAATTGTTCTCCCAAATTCTTCCTTTTTCATATTGGTATCTCACACCAATCCCCTCAGAGGGCGTCAACAGGTTTCCCTTCTTTCTCATAGTGGTATCTCACACCAATCCCCTCAGAGGGCATCAACAGGTTTCCCTTCTTTCTCATATGTTTACCTTTGCCCATCACCCACGCCACTATTCAGCCAATGAACGCTCGGCAGTGTGGGTGTGGCTAGACTGGCCTCAGTTTACAATTATCGCTCAAAGAAAAAAAAATTATCTTCTTTTTTCTTTTCTTTCTTTTCCCCAACTGGGACCCCCATGACTTGTAGTGTGGTCATTAAGTCTCTATCTTAACTGAATGTCATCTGGAATTCATCAACAAGATTTTCGTCAAGTAATTATTGGGGTGGTCAAGTGAATCTCTTTGTATCCTCAATGCCTTCGTACTTCTGTCGCCAACAATCTGTCCAGGTAACAAACTTTTATCATGGCAAGGTCTGGACATAAAACAGGTGGTCCCTTTCCAAAACCAAATGATATCTCCGAAAGATAGTTAATGGTTTATTCTTTTCCTTTTTCTCTTCTTCTTCCCTGCTGATCCCTTTCTCAGTTGATGCTCGACCTAATTCTGATTATCTTCTACCATTTCGCTTTGTAAGCCACTTGACCAATTTGAAATTTTCATTATTGCCATGGGCAGATTGCTTTTATTTGCCGTGTCGTAGCATAAATTAATTCTGACAGATCCAAGATCTTACAAATTTCCTATCTTTTGCGAAAAAAATACTTTTCTTCGCAAATGAAAATAAAATCTTTACCATTTTTCTTTGTTAAAAAAAATAACATCGCTCAGTATGTCTTTCGTGATAGCTTCTCGCCTTAAGTATTTCTCACTTTTAATTTTCTTGCTTAATTAGTGTCACAGACAATCACAGAGTCATAAACTTCAGGACAAGTACTAAAAAAAATAATTATATTTTGTTTATCAATCTGATGATCTTTGAAGAAATAAGAAATCAAATTAGCTGCCTATAACATTTCTCAAATCCCTTACTTATATTTTGTAATTGTTAAAATTGTAATTAAAAGAACAGTTATAAATTCATGATTTTCCAATCCACTGACATTGGCAATGTTTAACCTTCATCTCTTCAAAAGAAATCAGTGTGTCAAAAAGACAGTTTTTCCCTTGACAACACTATTACTGTATACTCTATTCATGCCCTTGGTAATGTTTATTGTTTTAAAAAGTGATGATTAGAATTTTAATAAAACCCAAACATATGTAAGTGGATTCATACATTTTCTTTATTCTTGAGAAATTACAACAAAAATATTAAGCACTATTTATATTATGAGATTGCTTATTTACAAGAATAATCTTATATTTACAAAATTATAAAAATAATGTAAATCAATTATAATGAAATATTTATTGCCATTTTATAAAGAAATAAATATGAAAGGAATTTTTTTTTTTATAAACGTCTAAAAACAAAAAAAGTTTAAATAAACACATAATGATGAGTAACTGTAATGATAAATTTAAAAAAAATAGATTTTCCAGGTATGTCTTTTATTTGCTCTCATCACATAAATTCACTAAAATAGATTAAGAGCATCTCTTTCTCTGAACCAAACATTCTTTTAATTTTAGATTTGAGGCAAGACCACAAACACTCAATATTTTGAGTCTGTTTCTCCCTATTCATTGGGTGGACAAGTTTTTTTGTGCATAATTACAGAATGTCTGTAATTTTTACTACAAATATTGCATTGTAGTCGGTTTATATATTTTGCAATTTTTTATGAATGTTTCCAATTTCCTTATAAAATAGTAAATAATAAATCTTTATAAAAGGTAATAATGAATACCACATTGTACTTGGTTCACATATTTTTATAATCTTGTAAATAAACATTGCCAAAGAAGTCAAAAGTCTACACAGTAATAGCAGTGTCAAGGAAATAACCATCCTTTTGATACACCAATTTTTGTAGACACAAGGGATAATCATTATCTTATATATCAAACCTTATTTACTTTTAAATATTACATCTTGCAAGCAAGCATCTACTTTTCTAATATTGGCACTGTTTTCCCTAATAATTCTAAATTTCTTAACCACTATTAGGTTAATCACTACTTTCTATCTTCATAATTTAAATACAAAAATCATTCCCATTTAGTTTTATATTGTAATTTTCTTTATTATATTAAGTTAATCTTATAAATTTGGTATAAAAGATTGAAAACAAGCTTCTCTGACAAATTCAATGACAATATTCTATTTCTAGAGCATATTTGAATGAATATACTGAATAGAAAATAAATAAAATATTCATTTTATTTGGACATTAATTTCAAATTCATTTCCATATAATACTTCGCTAATTTCTACATTACACTTATCTCCCTTACAACGTAAAGGTACATAACTCTACCTAAAAGAAAACGGGCGTGGGAAAAATAATTTTTAAAAAGTGACTTTTTGTCAAAAAAAAAAAAAAGTCACCAGTTAGCTATTAGGATGTTCAAAAAATAAATAAGGTATTTTACCGCTATAAATTATAAGTCACAACCAAGGCCACCACAAGGTTGAATGTTAGGAAACTGTGTCCAGAATTAGTTCATCATCTAACAGTGTGTCATTTATAGTACATTTCAGAATTTAATGCCAGGGAGAAGTTTAACTTTAAAAGGTAACATATTCGCCATTGTTTATTGTATGTATTCTGAAAGGGTTGTACAGACATAGAGGCATTCTAAAAAGATTTATGCAGTATATATGTATTGAACGAAGACTCGTACATGTCATCTGTGGTTCATAAGTTTTAAAAATGGCAACTGTAACATTTGACAAACCTCACTCTGGAAGATGACCATTCTCAATGAAGAACTTTTGAAAGAGACAATTGAATTGGATTCATGCCAGAGATTTGATGCTAAAACTAAATGTGTCATGTACAACTGTCAACAAATATTTCAAGCAAATTGGGAAAACTTGTAATGAAAGAATTTGGGTTCCTCAAAAGATTTCACTTGAGAACAAAACACATTTCACCAACCTTAAAACATAAAGGAATACAACTCTACTCAAAATAGATGTGAATAAAAAAGAACAAAAAACCTTGTGACTCTTTTGTGAGAAAAGAAAATCATCACCAGTTAGCTATTAAAAATTTACTTTGAATATTAAAAAAAAAAAAAATTTGGAATAAGCGTGTATTCTTAAAATAAATACAGTTTATCAGTTGTCTGATCTCATGTAATCAACAAATTGATCAGAAATAGGACAAATACAGATTGAATTTAAATGATGAACTTTGTAGCTTTTGGCTTTGACTATTCTTAGAGCTGAGCTAAGTAGAGAAATGTTATTTGTGCTCGACAGCCTAATTGAAGAAATATCCTTTAGATTCGAGCAACTTCATGGTCTTTCAGAGAATTACAACTTCCTCACAATTTCAAATCTATTAGATGAGAAATATTATTATTTGAATAGATGGATTAAAATGTGAAAAAAAGAATAGTTCTTTATGAAGAGGAAGAGACTTCAATATTTTGTGGCAGGTGCTGGCAAAGTTTAACCATTGTGTCCACAAAAACAGTGTTTCAAAAGGATGTTTTTTCTGTTGACACCACTATTACTGTATACTACATCAACTCCCTCGGCAATGTTTATTTACAAGATTATAAAAATATGTGATCCAAGTACAATAAGATATTTATTATTTACCTCTTATAAAGATTTATTATTTATCATTTTATAGAGAAACAAATTTTTAGAAAAATTTTTTTATTCAAAGTTTATAAAAACCTACAAAATTTTTCAAGGAATTGTATTCTTTGGAATGGTTAGCACAACATCAGCAAATTGCCAATCTATTCAAACTTTATAAAATGGTAAATAATAAAGATTTCATGAGAGCTAGTTCACATATTTTTATGATTTAGTAAATCTCTTATAAATTTATGAATAGTTTTTTTTTTATATTTATTTCTTTATAAATTGGTAAATGATAAACATTGCATTGTGTTAGTTGTTTTGCATATTGTTATAATGTAACTATAAAATTATTATTGTAAATAAACAGTCTAAAAATAACATTTAATATTTTTGCTGTAAATTCTCAAAAACAAAAAATTCACTTTCATGTTTGGGTTTTATTACAATTCTAATGATCACTTTTCATAACTATAAACATTGCCAAGGGAAAGACTATCCTTTTGACACACCATTTTTTTGCTAGCATGATGGTAAAACTTTGCTAGGGGGTTCTTTGCAAATTGTGCTGTTCATTCAAAACTAATCTTGGTGATTCATTACCAAATGCAGATACATGTTTCTGATTCATGCTGCACATGATTGTTCTCTAAACTGAAGTTAATCAAGGACTACTTTAAAGCAGCAACTGATCTAGCAATACTTTCCATTGAGCTTGAAATTTTCTTTTTTTAATTAATGTTCACCCAATACAAAACTCAAGAGTCACTCAAAGTAGAGGGTTACTGTGTAGTGTTGTAGAAGTGTACAAGAAGTGTAGTTCATGAGGTTATGTAGGAAAGATAACATTTTAATCCTAGTCTTAAAGAGGTCAAAATTGTAGTGATCATGAAAAACATCCTGCCAGGAGTCTGTTCTACAAAGCAGCAGTCCTTGGATAAAAGCTGTCTGATTGGAACTTATTAATGGAATATAAAGGGAATGAGGATAATTCATCCTTGTGTATGCGTCATGATAGGTCAGGGCTGGTGGAAACAAGCAATGTAGCTTGTTAGATACTTGCATGGAAATAGTGATAGAGCAGCGAGAGGCTTGCAACATTTTGTCTGTGGGAAAGGTGTTACTGGGTAGAAAAATAATTTTGCAGAGGAAGGTTAGAAAAATCAACTTTTAAAATTATTGTGGTTGTTACAATTATGTAGTCTTTCATGAGATTTTATAGATGATGTTCAGTTTTGGAATAGTGTTTAGCGAGATAGCAAATTCTATGACTGCCCCAAGTGTGAGATACACTTTTTATCAGTTTTTTGAAAAACCTGAGATTGTAAAAATGATTTAAAAAGAAGCACTTCAAAATGGTCATGGATAACATTCTAACTCCAACAATATGTATTTGTAAAACTGACTTCACTTTACCAAATTCAAATATTTGCCATAAACATTTTATTTATGCAACGTCTTTTATGCAAACACACATACTAGGATGCATATGCATGGCCTTGATGTTTACATCCAGGAAAATCTTCCAACAGCAAGCGAATTGTCTCTCAAGTCTCCAGAGAATTCTTTCAACTTTTGTTATTGCATTGTTTGCTATCACTTTTTCCTTTATTGCTCCCTTTCTTCTCAGAACTGTAACATATTAGACAAAATATCTTACAGTATAGAATTGGCTCTGCATTCATCTGTAAACATTTTTTGTATTTGGCGATTTTAATGCTCATCGTGTCAAGTGGCTTAATCATTCTGTTACTGATGTTGCCAGTATTCAGACTTTCAATTTTTCCATTGCTCAATCTCTCAATCAAATGGTAAATTTCCCTAATAATTCTGATCAACATATTCTTTACCTGCCCTCCTCATTATCAAGCATTGAAATTCTATCCTCTTGTCAATTCAGATCACACTGTGGTATCTGAGTGATCATTAGATATGAACCTCCTATTGCTCAAGATTAATAATATTGGGATTCATTTTCTTCACAGTACCTCTTGGAATGAAATTTTTAACCTTCCTATTGAGAATTGTGTGACCAAGGTTTCTTTTTGGGTAAAAGCTGGTATCAATGCTTTTGTGCCTTCACAGAAATACCAGATGAAACCACAAACTTCTTGGTTCACACCTGCCTATTCATCTGCTATAAACCATAGAAATCCCACCTTTCTTCAATTTGAGGTATTATCATCTGCTGATAAAGCAGAACGTTTTGTTCATAAATTCTATTCCAATCCTACTCTTGACATAGCTAGAGTATTTTTGCTTGACTTTCCACTTTCTTCTTTGTAATATGCATATAACTCCATTCATAATTCCTGCTATCATCATTAAACTGGATCCCCACAAAGCATGCAAACTCAAGGGCTATTGCAGGGATACCATCAAGAAACGTGCTCCTTAACTCTACAATAAATGCCTCGCTACTTGTTGAAAACCTATCAGGCTATTATTAGCCTCCTAAGTGGAGATCAGGCTGTTTGATCAATAAAGATGTTATAATCACACACACACATGTACATGTTATCTTATATATGAAATCAGATGTTCTGAAAACAAACAAATTTATGAACATTTTCTATTAACAAATCCAATATTAACTACAAACATTATTTTTCATTTTTTAACTTACACTTATTGAATATTAATCCTACTCTTCAGAAATTTTTCTTAAAGCAGTTGTTAAGATTCTTACAAAATTTGGTATATTTAATTAGTCACCTATGTATTAATCAGGTTCATTGATATTTATCTTTTGAAATTCAGTATAAGTGCAATGATCTAAAATTGAATTCTGAAAACAAAATTCTAACATTCAGAATCAAAATAATAGTACAAATTATTAATTTGATATTGTTCTTATAACTTCATTTAAAAATTCTAAGGTTCTATATTAAGTCTCAGGTTATTTTTAATTGACAAAAAAAATCTAAGGGAAAGTGATTCTAAAATAAATAAAAGTTTAATAAAATAACATAGAAAGCCAAATTCCAAAAAAAAAAAAAAAAAAAAAAAAACTCAACTTAGTAGCTTGCAAAACTAACACATTAATTCTTACTGTAAACAACCTGGTAAAGGGAAAGGTTTTTATATATTTCCAGACAAATTTTTGAACTGATTCAGTCTTTCTTATCAAATCATGAAATGAATTGTCTTGAATGGCTACTCTTCTAGTTCTAGATCTTTTTGTATCAATGCATGCCCCCACTCCCAACTATTCTTGGACCTACTTTATTCTTAATTTTCATCAATAACCTTCCTGATGACACAGCCATTTACTCTTGTCGCAATAGTAAGTCTGATCAGTTCCATAAGGTCAAATTGGCAGCCTATTGAAAACAAGATATTCTTGGTCCTGATCTGTCATATCGATTTCAGTTACTTTCCCAGTCATAACGTGGCTTCCTGCACTTTTTTTTTTTTTTAAAAATAAATATTTTCATGATAATTGCTATGGTACCTAGACCTCATGAATTGGCAGTAAGGTCTCATCAATGGCTAGATGTAACCCTAAGTTCTATGCTAAGTTTCTTTTCTTGCTTGTGGAACCCTTCCAATATTTGAATGCAATGTCAATTGTTAGCTAGGTCTTGATTAATCTCTGATTTTTCTTGTTCCTTAATATTTCTTTCACTCAGTGTCTTTACTGCCTTGCATGGGATGATTATATATACATATATATGATAGATATTTTACACAAACACTTTCTTTGTAAGATGGCACTTAAATGTTAATTTTAATATATAACAAAAAAAACAAAAAAAAAACACTGTTCTATTTTCAGTGCCAACAAAATATTTACATGACTTCTTTAAATGGACACTGTCTGTGCAATGTAAATGTTAAGTCATCTTGGCTCCGGTAGTAAAATTGCTGACGTTCATCTTAGATACTTAGGGTAATTCTTTGTTGATCGAGACACTAAGAGTAAAGTAAAATCCATGTTTTCTCAAACTGCCATTTATCAGAGTTGAAATTTTATTAGTTTGTTGCAGGATACAAAGCAATACTATCAAGTGCTAATCAAAGATTTGACTATAAAAAGAAAGAAAAAAAATTACTTACCTTAACACTTAGTTTCTATTTCCTTGAGAAAAAAAATTATATATATATATATATTATATATATATATATATATATATATATATATTCAAGTAAGTATCAGGCTTTAGAATAGTACCCCATATCCCAATGACATTTTTGTGAAGGGGAGGAGGTGGATAGAGACCATATCTCAAATGCAAACATTTTGCTTGTCTCACATTTTTTCTATTCTAAATGCATTCTTGAAAAATTTACACATTTCAAGTTTTTTCTGGGCTATGTCAGTTTTTTTTCTCTAAACATTCAAAATAGAGCTGCCATTTTTCAAAATATTGACCAATACATCTTTTACACAATCTATATTAAGATACGAGTCTAAATTTAGATTATTAACTGGTAATTTTGGGATAATCTACCATAACTGATAGATTTGAGCTTTAATGTTTGAAAAAAATGTTTTTTGAAGAGGATGAAGAATCTTTGCAGGACAGGATTCTAAGCAAATCTGCATTTGGTTTAAAGTCCTTGAATGTTTTTTTCAGTATTTCTTCACTCGGCATTAAATTTGGTTCTCATTTCATAGAAATGGCATTACTTCGGTGGGGGGGGGGGACTTATACCTCTCCTAAGATAATCTACAGAAAACAAAAGAATCAGTTTTAACAGAATCATCTTTCAAGTGCTAACATCTGAACTTTACAAAAATATTCTGATTCAAAACAGATACTAAGGGTAAATATAATTTTTTCAAACTGCAGAAATTGGTGTTCCCAAGGTTCACTTGAAAATATTAGTATCATAAAAGCTATTAAAAAAAATAAAAATTTTAGAAATGGTGAGCATAAATGAATTATAAATAATAACCTAGAATTACCATTTTTTTTTTTTTTTTTTCTACCAATACTGGATTTTACCATAGATGTATGTAGGTAGAGTATCAAGTTGTATTTTGTTCTATTTAACAACTCATTTGATTTACTGAAATATGCCATTTAAAATTATAATGCCATCACTTATGAGTAACATGATTATAGTATTTTAAGTTCAATTTCTACCAACTACCTAATAGATTCTTCAGTATGAAATAAATTCCTGTTAAGTTGAACATCTGATTAAAATAGGGAGGGAAATTAAGTATAGTATTTTTAGGGAAATAGAAGAAAAGATTTTTCCAACAAACAGTAAACTGTCTTTTCTATAATTTATATTAACAAGTCAATTAAGTACTTTAAATACAACTTTGTACTAATTAATAAAGCTTTTTAATGCTCTAAAAGATAAATGTTTTCATAAAAATAGTATCTTTATTAGCAGTAACTTCATTCATGGAGATTCAATATAAATTCTTGACAATTACAATATTGTAAATTCTATCATTAATTTAGGATAAAAAGCCAGTATAAACACTTAACACCAGTTTGCCAGTTCTTGGAGATGTTTAAATATATCATTGCAGTCCAGTATATTTGTGACTTGGATCATGTTAGTCATCTAAGCCTCCAAAATTTACTAGCAGAAATGTCTTCATATATACATCATGTGGCAGAAATACCTTCCACATAATGCTAAGACAGCTACATGAGACACCATTGCCACTAATGTCTTACCACTATGTAGGAGGTATTTCTACTGCACCCTATATTATTTACAATGATTTATGGACTTGGACTAAATATCAACAATGATTTATTAACTAAGGAAAAAAAAAATTACATTAAGCAAGCAATGCCTCAAACTACTATAATAGAGAAAATAGATAAGATTTCTTGTCTTTTTTTTTTTTTTTTTTTTTTAAATGTTACTTTGATATATTGATGTTTCCAACAAACTATTTATAATTATTTTATTTAATCATTTAGCCATGAAAGAAATAACAAGTTTAGATCTTTTTAACAAGTTGTAAATGAAAAGAGTTACTGACTTTCATTCATGAAAGCCTTTTTCCTTTCCTAATCTTAAAATTTTTAAAAAGTCAATTGTAATATTAAAGACAGTTAATCAAAATCAATGAGGCTAGCTATGAAAAGTTATTTCTTGGATGATGATGATGATGATGATGTGGGGAGAGGAATGCTAAAATCTGCTAAAAGCAACAATAAGGTAATGCTACATGTCAAAGTCCATTACTACTTTGGATTTCTTTCAACATAATAAACAATGAGAAAAAAAAAATTTCAAGAGACTTCGGTTTTCTTTTTATGTTCTTTATTCAGAACAGTACTTCTTGGGTACAATAAAATGAACTTTACAGGAGCTCCATCAACAGGTGATCATCCGCAACATCTATAAAATTATATGAAGAGTGAAAGTGGAATGCAGGAGCAAAGAAAGGTTTGCTGGGTGATCTGTCATTAATAATAGTAATAATAATAATAATAATAATGATGATGACCATAATTATAATATTAGTCATAGAGTGTAGTAAAAAGTATAATATTAAGTGGCAAGGAATCCACACTTTATAGATAGCATCACTTGCAAGCCATACATCATAGCCTGTTTAACTAGCAATTCATCATCATCACATTTAACAATCCTCTCACTAACAGCTCTACCGTCTTCAAAAAAACGGTTACTAAATAACAAGGCATTGCAGGTTTAGATCCCACCCCCCCCAATCAAATTCGAAAAGACTGCAGCAATTAGCAACCACGCCCCTCAAGTAAAGAACAGAACTTGAGAAGGTGAAGACCAAAGGCAAAGAACTGGAGAGAAAGGTAAACAAAATACATTTTTAATTTGTGAAATAAAGATTTTACTTTGGGGGGTGATGAATAAAGGTAACCTAGAATCACTTAACTATTTGCTTAAAATTTCTAAATATTAGAGACACAAACAAAATTAGGAAAAAAAAAAAAAAAATGCATCCCTTAAAAATAAAACTATCCTGGGTGTTGGAGAGAATTGTTGCTTACATGTTTATCAGTGAGCAAGCATACACATATTAAAGTTGCTCTATTTAGGCTTCTGTATGCAACAATTCTGAAACTCAGGAGGAGATTAACTTTCCTAACCTGAAAATTCAAAAGGTATTTCTTCCACATTAAGTACTCAGTAAAGTAAAGTTAATACAAAATGTTGTCAACAGTGGAAATTTAAGTGGAACGTATTTTCAATGCAAGATATTTGCTATAAACCCACTATTAAAAAATAAGCTGAGAATTTACTTTATAAAGCTTTTCTCCAAAAAGCAACTTTGGGAATGAGGTAAGAAATAAGACGATGCTTATGTTTCGGATAAAAAAAAAAAGCCAATAACTGCACCCTATAAACAATCGGTGGGAGAATAAAAAAAGAAAATAAAATAAAAGCAGTGATATGATTATCAAATAACACGGTTATATATATATACATATATATATAATAGAAACCTACTCTCCAGCTATAAAATATATGAAAAAAAATTATTTATATTCCAGTGACAGTATAAACATCACTGGCTACAATACTAAACATAAAATCGAAATGACTGGTATGTAATAATTATAAAGAACTTATATATATATATATATATATATATATATATATATATATATATATATATTTTTTCTGTTAACTATTTGCGTTGTGCTCACTTATTTGTAGCAACACTTGAGGTTGTGAAGTCAAGAGAAAGTGTGAACACAAAAGTAAAAGATGTACACATTCAGAATACATGTGTACAAACATTTGATACATCAGTCTCAATGATCAAAATACTGTTACCACCAGGGTTTTTATGAAAGGGAAGAGAGAGAAAAAAAAAAAAAAATAAGTGGGAAATGGAACAGTTTTAATGGAATAGCCAACTGGTTGCACTGAGAAGTAAATGTTCTGAGAAGTTTGGAGTTTTTCTTTTAAAATAACAAACTGTCTTCATACAAAATTCAAGAAGAAATAAAATGAAAAAAAAAAAAATAAATAAAAAGCAGTTCACAATTTTTGAAGTGACTTGCAAAAACTGTACCAATTCATTTTAAAATGACTGAAAAGCAGGATGAAGGATTTTAACAACTAATAGAACTAAAACAAATTGTTCACTTTAAAACATTTATCTGAGGGATGATGGTCCCTTATAAAATCTTAAAAAATAAATCCAAAAGAAAATAAATGAAATGGGAGAAGAAAAAAAAATTTAATTACATGGTCACACTTTTTTCTCTCTCCAAATAAAATTATCAAGTTAACTTCCAGGACAATGCTTGTTTAATTATGTGAAACCAAATATATACAAACTTGTGTTAAAAATGTTGAAATTAATACAAATGTGATGATGTCTGACTTCTAAATTAAAAGAAAGAAATTTAAAAGAAAAGAAAACAAAAAATAGCTGCATGGATATCATGATATCTTCATTTGCTGTTTTAAAAAAAAAAAAAAAAAAAAAAAAAAAAAAAAAAAAGAAATGGTTGCCAATAAGGTTCAGTTAATGTTTCAGTTTATTTGCCTTTCCAACAGGTTCATCAAAGACCAATATGGTCCTTTTCATCACTTCTACTGGACAAGCAAGAAAATAAGAGCGGTAAAACAGAGTGTCTATTAAAATACATCTAAACTGTGACAAAATTATTGTTATTTGTATCCAACAAAAGTAATACTAAAAGATAAAGAGCAAGATTACAATTGTTTCTCTAATGTGGCAGTCTAGATGCTCAGCTTCCCACCTGGTTTCTAATTGCAGCATTCATCATCATACAGACACGGCTTTAAACACTTCAACTTTTTATTTATATAATCAGAAGAAAGAAAAAATATCAAAGTTGAGAATGTTTTTTTTGTTTAATTTTAAATAGAAAAAAGTGTAAAGCAATGGCAATGAATAGATCTTGATGGAGATTTGAATTAAATTGCCACAAATCCCTCCTCACTGCAAACAGCGGTACGCACAGGTGTGAAAGTATGTAAAAAGAGTTTAAATGCAGAACACAACAAGTGACATATTTTTTATAAAAATTTAATTAACTTTGCACAATAAAGATAGTTCTGAGTAACCTTTCTTTCACCAACAATAGCATTTTCTATCTGCACAAAGACTTCTGGCAAACTAGACTCAATAAGATACGTTAAAAAACCTTCTATTTAATGAAAAAAATATATTAGCAACAAGATTGCTTATCTCAGCAGATGAAATGCTCAACTATTCAGGTCTAAAAGATTTTACTTACAGCAAATATTACAAATGAAATATACCAAAAAGCAAACTAAAGATGCTGAGATGTTAGTTTTCAGATGGTAACAATGTATTATTAAAGCAGAAACCAATAAAACATTTGTGTTTTGCATCTAAAATCTTAAATCCCTACAGCAGCGGCTGCATTGTTTAAACCCGGTAGGGAAATTGAAACATCTCAAGTGGAAATTATTTGCTCTTGTCCATTTATTATTTTTCTTAAATACCTTCTACATTTAACAAGTATATTCCACATTCTACTTGCTCTTTCTAGGTTACTCATATACTGAAACCTAATAATAGTTATAAAATAAAAATAATAATAAAAAAAAAACAAAGTGGGGGGATGCAATGTGATTGAAATTTTCTTCAAAACACTTGTCAGAAAAGTAAATATTCTTGATCCTGACTCATTCACACAGCCTTCATTTTCACACAGCCATACCCATATCTGTTCTTTCTCACATCAAACACCTTTTCATTATAGTGTGTTTGTAACTTATCCAGTAAAAAACAATGGGATACTTAAATGATTTCCAAATTGCTAGAGTTTTTTCTCTCTCTCTTACAAGGTGTTTTAATATTTTTTCATTCCATTTGCTTTTTTTTTTTATTAACATTTTTTCATATCGGGGCGGGAAATTTAGTATACTTATTTAAAGCATACATTGTTTTTTTTTGTTTTTTTGTTTTGTTTTTTTTTTCCTTTTTTAAAAATTATTTTATATTACCTTATTCTTTCAGTTGGTCTTAAAGTTAAGGAGTTTTATTTAGGCTAATCAACAAGTAATTCAAAATGGACAAGTCCTAGTCTTTCAAGCTTATTAACAACAATGTTTCGTGCATAGGCTTTGCACTCAACCATCAACAAGAATCCACGAGTAGGCTTCATGAACTGGACCACTACAATAGGAGCATGGTAGCCTGGTTGGTTCAGAAAAGGGAAGTATTTGATTGGAAAGCCATGTTTCGGGTAGTAGTGAACTGGACCTAAGTTTTCAACATCGGACTCCCTCTGAAAAATAAATATATAAACAATTACTAATTAAGCTAAAGCTTAAATAAAAATTATTTCTAGTTATATCATTTTTTTTCTTTTAATTACAATATTACAAAAATAAATTTTGAGTAATTAGAATATTTTTCAACTTGTATATACAAAAAGTGCAAGGTTAAAAAAAAAAAAAAAATCACTTAATTATGTTTGAGCAAAAGAGAAATTTTATCAGCTTAATAAACTCAGATATTATAGGCTTTACTTTATTTTGTGCAATTACTATTCTGCAATTATATTTTACTTTACACTATTATACAATTTACATTTGTACCAAAGACAAAAATGCAGTTGACTGTTGAAATGTTTCTTACCTCGCCATGGCATTTCACGGTGATGTGACCACCATCCCAATTGTCTCTTGCTTCAGATGGGACAGTTTCATTTGAGAAGGGCTCAGGGATCCAATTATAGA
Source organism: Acanthosepion pharaonis (assembly GCA_903632075.3). Classification (NCBI taxonomy): domain Eukaryota; kingdom Metazoa; phylum Mollusca; class Cephalopoda; order Sepiida; family Sepiidae; genus Acanthosepion; species Acanthosepion pharaonis. Next base: position 80,863 of record CAHIKZ030000501.1, read on the forward strand.
TCTGAAAGAGAAACAAAATGATTTAGATCATTACTTTAAAAAGAAGAATGAAGATTATTCTTCTAACCAGTCTTGAAAGATCCAAGTACGGCAACCAAAGTATACATAAATTTGTTATGTAATAAGTAAAAATAAAAAGTAATGTAAAATTCCTAAATAAATGCTTTTAATGTAATAACATTTTCTGTTGTATTTTACATTCTTTTATTCTTTACCTCTTGAAATACCAAAATGTTTACTATGTTAGGTTAATAAATATACACAAGAAAATTTATTAAATTAAATGAATTTTATCTTAGTCTGTCATTCAACCATACAGCATAATGACAAACCAAATGCAAACTTTTTACTGTTCTTTTTACTCATTGAAACACCAAATTGAAATTTGAATCTTAAAATCATAAATTCAAATGATAAAAAACAGGAAAAGCCAAAAAATTCAATATTTTATTCAAAGTACACAGATTAAATATTTCATTAATTTCATAAGGGTTTTCTCTTCAGTAATAGAAAAATCCATTTGTGAAATGATAGGGTTGAATTTTTGAATAACATAATATCTGTAATAAAATAATTTCAAGTGTAAAACGTGCTGTATGAAAACAAAACAATCTAAAAGAATTTAAGTCAATTTATCCCCACTACCAAGAGTTCATATAATACAACCATTTAATTTTCCACTTTTGTAAAATTCACTAAATTTAAGCAGTATAAAGAGGGGGGGGGAACTAATAACCACTATAAATTCATGAATTCAAAATTTCAACCTCCTGTAAACAATAAGTATTTTTAAAATTGTTAATTAAAATGGAACAAACAAGTGAATGGTTAATTAAATCTAGTAAAGGATGAGAGGAAAGTTACCTTGTTTAGTTTCAGGATGACACATGGTGTACCATTTTTATATCCATAGTCAGGTTCATTGAGACAAGGAGCATTAAGAGCTAAGGGGTCAAACAAACAAGGCTTATGCTTGTTGGTCTCACGTTCACCGCTGATAGACTCGCAGTTCTCATAACGACTATCATATTTAGTAGTGTTATACTCTGAAAGGAAACAAAACAAAAAACTTTGAATATCACAATTTGCTGATAAGTATTTGATCAGGTAATTGAGAAAGTTTTTGAAGGTTTAAAATAAACAAAATGAATAATACATTTTCCTGTTACCTTATTGGTTCTAATTATTGAACACCCCGCCCCACATACACAACTAAGGAATTGATAAAAAAAAAAGAAAAAGAAAAGAAAAAGAAAAAGTATGCAGATATGAGCCAATGCCAATATTTAAATGTAGAAAGAAAAATAACTAAGAAAGAATGCCTAATTATTAAAGTAAATGAAATATGTTAATTCTTTTATTATATTGGATGCAATTTTATGCAAACATTTAAGATGTTATTATACAGGCATATGCCAATAAGATCATTTACAAAAGGCATATAAACTTTTATTTATAGTCAGAAAGTAATCTTAACCAAACATTACAAAATTACACAGTACAATTCTGACAAGCAATTTGCAAATAGTAATAATCTCAATATTCAAGTCAAGCTTCACTTAGACAACAGGTTTCTTAAAAGTTTGTAATATAAAGATGTATTTCTTTAATAAATTTTTACATTTTTATTTTTGATATAGTTGAACAAAAGAGCAACTTTTGCACAAGTTATTTTAATTTGAGCTTATTTCATTTTTAACTCTAGTTAGAATTCAAAATGGAAAAAAATGTTCAGTATTTATTTTTATTTAGCACAACCCTCAATTTTAGTTCAAGTATGTTCAGATGTAATAAAAAGATGAAATCAAGAAAATTACACCAACTGAACTTTTAAGCTCTAACAAAGCATATCTCACATCAGCATACTTTTTTTTTTATTCAATTGAAAATTTGAATGGTTTAAATTACACACAGTAATTAACATTAAAAATACAAATTTTAAATTATTTCAAACAGATTATTCTAATTAATTATTCAAAAGAATAGCTTTAAAAATATTTTATAAAGTCATTTTTAATACCATACAAGGAAGCAAATATATACAATTTCTATTTTTTGTAGCAAATTCCAATAATGACAAACAAATACATTATAAAAATATAATTACTTCTATGAGTGGGGTACTGAAAAATCCTCAGCCTAACTAAGAAAGGATTTAAAAAAAAAAAAAAAAAAAAAAAAAAAAAAAAAAGTTTGGTTATTTGGTCATATTTTGGGAAGTGGGATGGGTTGAGAACTTTTCAGCACCCCTCAGATGATGAACACATTTTAAATATCTTAAATACTTTAATTTCAGTATTGACCTCATGCTCAGTTCTTAAAATTGAGACAATGTCAGAAACATTAAGCTTTGTTAAAATAAAATTAAATTAAATTAACATTAACACCCAATAATTGAGATGCTATTAATGTATATTTTACAAAATCAAAATTTATGCATAGCTGGGTTATTTTAGATGCATTTACATGCACAAAAAATAAATAAATAAAATAAACAAAAAGTTAAAGTGTTAATTATATTAAAATATTAAGAAATTTATTAATTTGCGTTAATTTTAATACCAAAAACAGTTGTAAAGAAGTTAATATTCAACTTACATATATAAAACAAGATAAACAAAACCATTCCCAAAAGAAATAATTGTGTTGATGTAATATTTTTAAAAAAATATTAACATTTCTAAACCAAAAGATTTTATTTAACCAAAGAAGAAAATGGTATTTATGCTAAAGATTATGAAATAAAGAAAAAAGTCTAATAACCAATCTAATTTACAAGTTGGCAAAATATTAACAAATGCCTTTCACAATCTTTTCAGAATACCATTTTCTTTACTGGCACTGTTAATACTGAAGAAGAAAAAGAAAAAAAGAAGAAGCAAATTTTCAGAAAATGTTAACTTGAAGTGCCAAATAAAGTGCTAAAATACCAAATCCCTTAAGATAAAAAATTTGAAAAACTCAAGATGGCAGGCACAGACAACAGTCTTTAAGACAATTTTACTTTACAGCAAATACAAACCAAATAGTATTAAATTTATAGGTACAAGAATTACTATAGTTTGGTTTTCAAAATATATTATTTTTCCAAGTTTATCTTAAGATGGGCTACAAATTGATATTTTTAGAATTTTTTTTATTCTTAGAATTGAAAATGATAAAAAATAAAAAAGGCGAAAAGAAAAATAGTTGCCTCGATAACTTAAAAGATTGAGATGCAAAAAGTTGAGTGAAACTGTTAGCTTGGCTTGAGGTTTATCAGGATTGGTGGTTATCCTGAAATGACCTTGTGCATCCCCCAACGCTACATATATTTATGTTAAGAACATGTCTCAGAAATCAAGTGAATGACAGTTTTTTACCCTTATGCTAAACTTAATTCCCCCCCCCCACAACATAAAGTAATAAATAGAGTTCAAGCATTTTTAGATGTTTCCCATTGTTAATTTATGCAATATAAAGAGAATCATTAGTCAACATAGTTAACTCACTTATCCTGATCATGCTTTGAGGAACAAATTTAAAGTTTTAAACTAGAAATTACATGTAGATTTCATTCATTTTTTTTTTTTTTTAAAGAAATTCTTGGTTTTTTAGAAATTAAAAACGGGAAAGTTTAAACATCTTTAAAACTTGTACATAGAAAATGTTTCGTTTTCTCAAAATTTAAAAAAGTTTCTAAAATACATTAATATCATTGTTTTAATCAAAACATACACACACATGCTCAGCCGACAAGTAATGTGCATGGACAATAGATTGAATAAATATTTCAACAGTTTTCAAATGTCTATATGATAATACATGCTGGTATGTGTTCATACAGTTGTAAACAATTTATATTGTCACAGTAGAATTAGTTACTAACTTGACTCACATGTCCATATGGACATGTAGAGCTCTGTAAGTATAGAAAAGGTTATCATAAATGATACATTGGAAAATTTCATGTTTACAAAACATTATTTAAACTACAAAAAACTATTGATGGTTTGAAAAGGTTTTGTAAAGGTGATTTCAGCTTATGAGAGGAGACACAAATAGATTGTCCTGTTGAGTTTAACAGACTCACTTAGCTTGATCTTTATGAAAATAGTTACAGTTGAAAAAAAAGGTTAACAAAAAAAAAAAAAAAAAAAAAAAAAATGAATTCAAGACTGTCATCTGCAACAACTTTAAAAGTTGCCTCTAGTTGGAAAATAGGTTCCCCATAATTTGATATAATCCAATCATAAAGAAAATATGAACATTCATATTTCTATGCACTCATGAACACATCTCACCATTTCAAACAACAAATTGGTAGTGAAAAACTAATGTTTTCCAAGAATATAAAAGTGATTCAAACAATGACGTAGTGGAGGTGAACAGGCTAAAACACAACCCAAGATAGCAAAAGTTTTATTGGACAGATGTCTAAGTGTTTGGTGGAATTGCATTGTGTTATCCATGTTGAGTTGCTACTAGTCATAACATCAACTAGTTGCAACTCAACGTTTTACAGCAGACATGATATATGTTATCAGTAGTTAGAACATTTAAACACTGCGTTGAAAAAAAAAAAAAAAAAAAAAAAAGACGCAGAGTTTGACTGCTTATAAAGGTGTGGTGTTCCATCATGATAATGCATGACTCCATACAGCAAGGATCTGAAAAGATGGAAGACTTCAGCCTAGAATATATTTCAGTCTCCTTGTTCTTAAGATCTTGCTTCATCTAATTACTACCTATTCTAGAGTTTACAGAACCATACGGATGATTGAACAATTAAAATACATGAAGGGGTGAAAACTACCTCTACATTTTTTTCCTCCAAACCAAAGGACTCTTACAAAAACTATGATAAAGCTTGTGAATCATTGAAAGGAGGTGATTGATTACAGAATCCATTATCATTGCTTCTAATTAAATATGATCTTTTTTTTTTTTTTTATATATATATATATATATATATATATATATTCCTGACCCTTAATTGGTATTACTTATGAGATATATGATATTGGCCTAAGGTTTTGAGAAATAGGAGTGCACTATAAAAGCATTAGGAATGCGTTCTAAACAGGAAAAGTAATGAATAACCAAAAATATCTGAATACACAAGAGATCACTGGAATGAAAATGAAACCTACAATGGTCCAAAACTGTACCATTCCCACAACATATTTCTGTTAAAAAAAAAAAAAAAACTAAATGTAAATAAAATTACATATCTAATATGATACCTTTTTCTATAAACAAAAACATTTAAAACCCAGTATTCATCCCAAATTTTGAACCAATCATTTTTTTTTTTTTTTGGTAAACCATAGCATTTTTTTTCAATTGCTTTATTTTATGGCATAGACCATCTTGGAATTTATTTTTTGTAAAGTTTCACACCATAAGACATTTTGGTTCAAAACAGTAGCATGGAACATGTAAAAATTAATATACCAAGGAATAAAAATTAAGAAATATTGCATTTTGTTCATTTTTAGTAAAATACTTGTTTACATATAGTAAAACATAATTCTTTACATGAAGTCAATCTATCCTAATTAGCTTCTGATAATGTTTATAGAAGCAATAATACTGATAAATTCATTTAATATTGAGGACCAATGACAGTTTTATTTCCAGGCTCAATCAGGTGTGCTTCAAAGCATGTTCAATAATAACCAGAAAGACAATTTTAGAAGGCCTTAGGATAAAATGATTCAAGTTATTTGATTCTAGATTCTTAAATTGTAAAAAAAAAAAAAAAAAAAAAATGATTGTATAAATTCTAGGCAAACTAAAATGTTGCTAAATATAATTTCTCTACTTCAAATGAAATTATAGAAGCAAATGAAATGAGAGGGGAAAAAAGAAAAGGAGATTGATGAATGGCTAAGTGATACCAGGAGATAGGAAAGGTCAACTGGTGCATGGCTTGTGTTTCAAGAAAAGGGTCCAGTACAGGAAAGCAAGGCTGGAGATTTTAAGAATATGAAATAGAATTTTCATTTCTTAAATGTAAATAATGGAATTTTTCTTAATTAAATCCCATTTTGCAATCTGTCCAACAATAAAATGCAGGAAACAACTAAAATATTAGCAAACAGAAAAGAAAGGATTAAAGAGCTTTCAAAGAAACTGAAAGCTTTATTGGTAACTAAATCAGATTTATAGAAAAGCAGTTATGTAAAACACATGAAAAATAAAAGTAACAAATAACTTGATAATGCAGAAATCAAGGATTGGGTTCAATGATTACAATACCATATTAGTATTATGTTAAATATGGCCAAAAATCATCTTGAAAATTAACATTGTTCTTCAGCAGGGAGAAGCAGGTCAAGGTTGGAAGCACTTTTTTTCTTTCACTGGTCTTCAGTGTATAATCTTTCATATTTATCAATCTATAATTAATAAAAAGTATATAATTCATATGAACAAAATAACAATTGAATATGAGAAAGTTTTACTAGATTATTTTAGTTTTAAATTTCCACCTCCCTAGTTCTGAACATTGTGTATGTAGCCACTGGGGGGAGGATGAAATCTAAAAGTGGCAAGCATCATGCAGATATCAACTGTTGGTCTGAGTGTCAAGCACATTTAAATAACCATGCAGATGGATTGGTGGACACAACACTGGATTCTGCAAGGATGGAACAAAACAGGAGGGGAAAATTTTGTTTGTTTAAAATCATTTCATAAAAAAATTTAAAGCTTATATTAATTAATATTTTGAAGCTAAGAAATTGACAGTGAAGAGAAAGATTGTGCATCATTTATTTTTGCCCATTTTCCATTAGTCAGTAAATAGCAAATGCTTTAGAGACAAAAGAAAAAAAAGAAAAAAAGAGATTGAATGGTAGGGAGAGGTTTAGCAGGCTAAAGGCAAGAGCATGCACACTAAAAGTAATAATAGTAATTGTAGTAAGAGTTATTATAGCTGTTGTTGTTGAAGTAATAGTAATAGCACACCAAACTAAAAAGTGGCCAACAAGAAGAATGGGGAGACGGGATATAGATATAAACATACGCACTGTAGCCTAACAACAAAAATAGAAAAAAAAAAAGTGTGATTATTAATTCGCATGAATGTAACTATAAGAAACAAGGAACAAATTAGTTATTCATAATCAAAGAGATTTTCCTCTCAATATGCTGCAATCCATATGGTCAAAAATCAAACGAAATGATCCGGGATACACTCCATTCATTAATGACTGTGAAATAAAAAAATAAATATAAAAAACACACACACACACACAAAATTTCAGTTCGTCAGGGAAGATAGATGAAAATAATGTGATTAATTTTTATTCATTCCAAGTAAAACCACCACTTTTAGTTGCTACTGGAAAAATCTGTTGACAATGGATAGAAAATCACTTCTTCAATTAGTTAAGATATAAACCACTTTCTTCTAATATAGTGAAATAATTTATAATCTATTTACTGACAAGCTCAAATAACTTGGGTGTAATAATTAACTAAAGTTAATTGAAATAATCTTGTATAACATAACCTGAATATAGTTATAAATACAAATACACATTTCTTACTATAAAAAAGCAACAAAAATGTGTTGAGAGCAGCCAACATTGTTAAAGCAATGTAAGAACATCATGTACATTTAGAGTAAATTTATTTTATTTCTTTCACTTTCATTAAATCAGATCATAATTCATTTAAAAGAATATTTCTTTTATTTTTTTAACATGAAATTAAAGCTTCAGAAAAAGGATATTTTAAAAATAAAGTATTTAAAAATAAAGTATTTAAAAATAATTACTGTACGATTTAATTATTTTACATATTGGAAAAAAAACATTTAGGAATACAATGATTAACAATCTTTTATAGAATTTATGATGTTAAATAACTCCGAGGGTAGAAAGTACATTTATGATGCCCTGTCATAAGTAAAGATGTTACAGTAAGAATTGATCCTTTTGATCCTCATTTCAATGTGCTTTGAGATAAATCAAAACTTTGTATTGCGATTTCATATTGTATTTGGGGGAAAAAAGAAAACTTGAACAACAGATTCTATCCAGAAGAGCAAGCATATATATTTTTTTACAATAAAACAAAATAACAAGATTTTTCTAGAAAAAAAAATAAAAAAATGTTAAATTAAAAAATTCAACAAAAACAAATTCATGCATTAAATTATACAATATCCTAAAATATAATGGAAAAGAAAACAGTTAAATGACTGTTACTTATAAGCAATGTTTAGCTAAAAAAAATGCATCAGCAAACCAACAATTCACAGATCATCATTCAAATTCTAGTCAGAGATAATATAACATGCACAGAACATACAGCCTTTCCAATTATGACAAATTCATCAATTTCAGTTCTTGTTTGAAGAAACAATTTTCAGAAAAATCCAATTATCAATTTAAAACTTATTCTTTTGTGAATAGTGTTAATCAATATGACTATTTTAAAAGTTCAGTGACATTTATCTGGCTTTATCTTTCTGTTACAGATTTAACTAAATAGAAATTAATTTTAAAATGTAAATTAGTAAATTTAAATTTTTAAAACTCAAGTTAACTATATAGACAATAAAATAATTTAGTACATGAGAGTTGACAGAGTTTGAACATTTATTTTATGCTACATTAAGAACAGATTAAATAATCAGTTCAGAATAATTTTCTCTCAATATCCAAACCCAGATTTTAGAATTAATACACTTTATAGAAACTATATAATTTTTACTATTATTGTTATTATTATTATTATAGATGCGCATACTAGTCATTAAAAGTTTATAAAAACATTCTTTAAATAAGTCAAACTTACTAATACATTCAGAAACTTTCTTAAACAGTTAACATTGAATTTAGAGTTCTATTTCAACTAACCATTTAAAAATAATGAAATAAAACATTAATAGCACAAGTAGAAGGTCTCTAAATATGTATATGGACCATTACTATAATACTTGTTAAATTATATTTATTCTGTACTTAAATAGAACACAGCAAAAATAGAACACTAATTACTATTTACAGTAAAAGATACCGAAAACAAATTTTGATAAAATTCAATTAGTTTCATAAGATAAATATCTAGATGTAATAAAATTTAGGAAAGTTTATTTTTTCATTGTACACTTTAAAATATTATCCCGTTTTTTTTTTTTGTTTTATTCAAGCGAAAAAGCTAAAAAAATTAAATTTTAAAGCATTTTCAAGTCAAATACTGATCTATCTAAAGTTAAAAATACTAATGATTTTGTTACAATATTAAAATGCTAAAAATGGTGAAGTTGACACTGACTTTAGAAAACTGAAATGTAACAAGTGATGGAATGTTGACTTTTAAGACTGAAAACAATTGTTCAAAACTTAGATATAGTTTTACTAAATGAGTAATAGTAGTAATAGCACACATTCATAACTCAAATTTAAAAAAAATTTTTATTACAGTTCACATTTTGATGTAATTTTTTATTTTCTAGAAGGCAACAAACACAAACTAAAGTTTGAAGAAATGTAATCCTAAGTTTAATATCTTTTTTAAAATGAGGAAAAAAACTTGCAACCTGCATTACTATTCAGATTAAACTCACAAAAAGTCACTATATGCAAGTTTTTAATCTAACTTCTATTGGACGAAAAATGACAGTATTTAAAGTTATATTTCAACAAAGAAATTTTTTTTAAGTGCACACAACTAATAGCAAAAATAGGAAAAGAAAGTATGTATTATTGAAAGCATTAAAATGAGTGCACAATATGAAAAAATTTTCAACATCTAACATGGTATTATAATAATATGGTATCACTAGTAAATATTAAAAGCTAATTAAGACAATTTTGAATTTTAAGAATCTTTCTATTCATGAACAATGATAGATTTATAATATTTTCAGTTCCTACAGCTCGTCTCATTCTATATGCAGCATCTGTTTTCTCAATGTTAAAAACCAGAAAGATCATTAAGAACATATGCATGGTCAGAAATTTGTGACAAAATTAAAAATAATAGTTTGCATAAATGAACAAACAATTAAAACTAAAAGGCAAATTTTTCATTACCGAAACACTTTGCTGTATTTTTAATGTTAAAATTGGCTACTTTTAACAGTGTTTTAGAGTGATCCGAAAAATTTATTTTTAGCTACAAGATTAGAATAAATTACTAATTTTTATTCATTTTCTTATTTCAGTTTTTTTAAAAGTTATGTTAGTAAAAAAATCTGTAAACATGCAAATACAAAGACATTTTTCTATTCTAATTTTCAGGTTTTCACTCACTTAACAAATCAGCCATAAAGATTGAACTTACGTGCAAGGAAACTTTTGATGTTGTTAACATATGGTTTCATGCTAGTGTCTCCCTTGTTAAAGCGAATAAGAGTAGATTCATAATTTGGTCTTGGCCGATAGCCCAAACCTAAAATAATTAAAATAGATACAGAACATCCAATACAATGACAACAGAATATACATTCAAATATAGAAATTAGAAATAAGAGACTAAAAAAATTATTTTCCTTTTCTAGCAAATGTTTAATTGGAATTAAGACAATTAGTTAATGATCATTTTCACCCATGAATTTTAAATTTAAAATTCACAGGATTCTTCAAACTGTCGATGGTGGTAAATTACTGAAATAGAAATTTTTTTCTATTTCAGTAATCTACTACCATTGACAGTTTGAAGAATCCTGTAAATTTTAAACTTAAAATTCATGGGTAAAAATGATCATTACTTAATGGTGTCTTAATTCCAAATGTATGAAATATTTTGTTCTGTCTAGAAAATAAACATTGAGTGCTTTTTGGCGAGTCAGTTTTAACATTTAATATTTAAAATTTCATATTGTGTTAATAGGATTCACTTGAATTATACTAACGTATATATATATATATATATATATATAACTTTGCCAGCTTCTTGCTAGAAAGGGAAAGTTTTTTAGAATCTTATTTTCATTTAATTTTAAACAAAACACACACAAAGGTTCCAGAACAATTTTAATTTAAAAATTTTATTTATAGTTGTTTTTTTTCTCTCCTTACAATTTAAAAGTTTAAATTTAAACTAAAATAATGAAATCTAAAACCAAATATATTTTTAATAGTACTCACTAGTTTTCATCTATTTTTTTTTTTTTTTCAAAAGGAAAAGTGAATTACCTAGTATTCAATCCACGTCCTATATGATACCAGAGTTAAAAGTTTACTTACCAGGAGAACCTTTCAAAAGACTACTGGTTCCTTGAAGTTTAGGATAATTTCCATCTATAGTTGTATAAAAAATTGCAATAGTTGCTGTAAAGAATCCTGCTAAACATCCGTAGAAGATGATGTAGAAAATGGTAATCAATGCTGAAAAGAAAAAGATTTATATATTATTTTGACAATGTGCTTAATGAGTTTACAAAACAAAATGCTGCAAGTTTAAAAAATAAAATATACTGCATATATATTTTAGCCAAGTTTTGTTTAAAATATTATCTTTTAGTACTTAGACTCGTCAGAATGAAGCCAATAATTAATTATACTGTTCTGTAATGCATTTGATTGCAAGAAACCATGTAGAATAGAATATTGTCAATCCCTCCCAAATTCAGACAAAAAGAAATTATCTCTACTGTTCTCATTTTTATATGATATTCAACATCAAAATAAAGCAGGAAAAGGAAAAATACCGAACAGGACTAAAAGGTAACAAATTTTTATGTTGGAGAAAAGTTCAACAACTCATTTTTAAATAAGCCCCTCAAACTATTTTCTATTAAAATCTGTCTTTCAAAATTGAATCAATAAAAACAAGAATTCAAACAGTTCACTTTGCAAATAAAGCTAAAGGTTTTTGGGTGCTTTTCACATATACCCATTTGAAATGACTACCAACCTTTAATTTTTCAGATTGTTTAAACTTGAAAATATTGAAATTCAAAGTTATATATATGATTGATTTTGGTCTATTGCAAAATACTCAACCCAGTCAATAATATTAAATTCATGAGATAGATACTAATAATAGATTCTATGTTTGAGCATAGAAATAGTCAAAAAAAAAAAAAAAAAAAAAAAAAAAATATGGATGAATAAATTTTTTAAAAGCTTAAAAACCTAACAAAATAATGATATACAATCAAGATTATAATCTAGTGGTTCATTAGATTAATGCATTGGATTCAATAAAAAAAAATTATAATTATTTAAAAAAATGTATCAAAATAAATGAGCCAAAAATGGGTATAAAAACTATCTGCATTTTAGTCATCCTAGTTAAAAATGAAACTTGAAGTTTGAAGAGTTTACTGTTTAACTGACATACTATTATTTTTTAAACCCAAGATTAAACCAATCACTACTGAAAAAAAAAACTGCTCTAACAATATGCAAGCAAGATATATTAAAAAAAAACAATATGCATTGCTAAAAATATTGTTCCAAGAATTTTATATATGCTTAAACAAATTAAAAATATCAAGAACCCTTGTTTAATCTTACTGCAATATGTGTGTGCGTGTGTGCGTAAATAAATAATCTCCGTGAATATTAAAGAAATACAAAATATAAATAATCCTTTTCATAAATAATGTAAAAATAACTGGGCAAGAGTTGCTTCCCATTAACAATGAAGTAAAAATATGATTACGTAAACCAAACAACGCAGCATTGAACATAAAATAAATTAATATCGTTCAACAAGTGATAATTAAAAAGTAAGGAAGCGTTATCCACTCGTAATAATTTGCAAATTCAATAAACCAACATAAATGAATTACAACTGACAGATTTAATAAATTCGCGGTTATTTTCCAAACTTTATCAGAAGGAAGGAATCTTATTCTTTGACAGTTTTTACAACAAATTGTAATTTAACAATGAAAATATACGCTAATAGTCCTATCAAATTTTATTTAATGCCTTCTTAATATTTATTAATTGTAAAATGCGTATAGGTCATGTATTTAAATATTAATTGCATCTTCCCCTATATAAAAAGAGTAACACAATCCAAACGCACATTCAAACAAGAAAAGCAGAGATTTTACAAAAAATAAAATAAAATAAAATAATAAAATAAATAAAAACATAAAAGTGAAAACTCCCAAGAATTACCTATTGCCTAGGTTAAAAAATAAAATAAAATAAAATACTACACCAGTCACGATTCACTCAGGTAACAAGGTCACCAGTAGTTTAAAATGTGCAAATAAATTAACGGTGAACTTCAAAGAATTGTATTGTAGTCAGTAGTGTATGTGTATTACAAAGAAAGTTCATTTGTATATACCGGACCCCAATGCAGCAAATTTTCTATTGATCGTGCATACAAAAAGTGTGTGCATGGAAGATGGGTAGGGTCAATATTCAACAGATGTAGTAAAGCACGTTTCGTTAAAAAAATAATAAAGGCTAAAACCAGACTGCAATTGAGAAATAGAAATTTTTTATAATTATAATTAGATTTTTCTTGGAGGCCACTCATTTTAAAATAAATAAAACTGCTAAAAAGTAACTGGCTGAATTTTTCCTAGTTAATCGATACTGTATGCCATCAAATTAGTTATTGACTCAGAACTAAAAAATATTTCCTATGTTCGTTTCAGAAAGGTTGAGCTATTCGTTACATAGGTTGATTTTGATTCTGTCATGAAAAGTTAGTATCTTTGTTGAGCATCATCATTTGTTGGTATCAGATCTGCGCTGAACTATATTCATACAATTCAAATCGTGAGATTTTTATTGTCAATGTGTGGAAAATCCTGTTCTCTACAGATATTGTTGTCAATTTACAGTTTTTTTACAACTCAAGTTTTTAATTGTTTGCCTTTAAGTTTGAGATATTTGAAATTAGCTTCCAAGTCGACAATAAAGTAACTGAAAATATTTAAAAAAAATAAAATAAAATCAAGAAGTAAATCTGACTTGAGAATGTTGTAAAAAAATTGTTTTCTCTCTTCGCCGAAATAATGATTAATCATCTCAGTTAATAATGGAAATATTGCTTAGCTTACTACATTGAGGAAAGGAGGAGGATATGAAAACTCACTGATTTTTCAAGACTTAAAAAAAATATTAATCTGCTTTATTTTCAAGTGTTAAAAAAATGTATATATATTCCAGTAGGTCATTTTTTTCTTAGAAAACGTTACGAAAACAACTGAAAATAGAGTAATTCAGACATGAGATAGTTATGGGCGCTATTTTTGCACACCTGAACACTAGTGCAGCCACAAATCGTGTGTAAGCTATATGTGACAAAAAAAAAAAAAAAAACAAACAAACAAACAAAACAAAATCAACGCTATGCATGGACCAAGAAATCGTAACAATGATTTACTTTACATAATTTTTATATGGAATCAAAGATTTAGAAACACGAAATATTCTCATTCTTGACATCAAATCGCCACGGATTTTAACCATGTTATTTGTTTGTCTTTGAATTTGTATTAAATTGAAAACACCTTTTCTTTTAGTGATATTACTTTTATTGATTGAAAAGTAAAATAATAGTTTACACTACAGAGTTCAATAATATAATTATTAATAAATGTCCTGATGCAAATTTTAATGTACGAGAAATAAATATTTTTTGTTTGATTTAAGTAGCACCCTTGTTATGTTGGTTGACAATTCCATGTTTAGGAAATGAATAAATAAAAACCTAAGTAGAATATTTTCAACTGGTAGATATTTTTACGAAATTTCAAGGTGTCAATACGTGACTTACATTTAATTTTAAAGTCCTGGTTTTCTTGTTTAATATGGAAAAATCCCAGAAAGCCACGAATCAATTTTAAATTCTTTAGGTCAAATATTCATACCAAACAAATGGATGAACTTGTAAAAAGACGTATATACAAGTTACATTTTTTTTTTTTTACAATGATGCAAGAGTCCAGATTAAGCCCAAAATGAGATAGTCACAAGAGATAAAAAAAAAACATGAACTTACTTAACATGGAGAGGGAAATAAATACAAAACTGAAAATGGCATTTCTTTAAGAGATTGCTCTATTTTTAATTTTCTGAAGTTTAAAAATGCAAAAAAGGTTTGTTTTTTAACGAAACTTATTCAAATTTGTAAAAGTTTGTAATTGTAAATGTTATGACATGAGAAATGTCATTGTGTTCGTGTATCTGTCATTTCGATCAGTAGTAAACCATTGTGCAACATTATTTGCTTCAGAATCTCAAACAGCTGATTTATAGCTTCTAAATTGCTATCAAGTCATTTTTAGCACAAGGTATGAACGATTCTAACGATTATTTAATTTTAATATAGTTTCTATACTAAATACTTTATAACACTAGCAAATCACAGGAAACTTGTAGAAAAGTAGCAGTTCATCAAGCTCAATGGAAAATATGATGACATAATGGAAAAATACTTAAAATCTCATGAGGAAATTATGCATTTTTTTTTAAATCTTTAAACCAAGGTCATTCCTAAAATATAATTTTAAAAACGAAACCGGATTAAAAAAAAAAAAAATTAAATATATATATTTAAAAAATACCAGTTACAACACGCAGAAGAGATGGAATTTCAATCTCATTAAAAAAATAACTTTACAATACATTCTTTTTCGCAAAAAATTACAGAAATATCTTCTTTCTTGTGGCCTTCATTCTAAATCTTTTACCATTATAAATTTCAACAAATCATCAAAAAGCTCTTCAACATCTAAAAAAAAAAAAAAAAAAAAAAAAAAATTAAAAACTCATTATTTAAATTTTTATAATATTTCAAAAAGAAATTTCATGGAAGTGTTTTTAATTCCAAGATAGGAGTTAAAAATATTTAGGAGGAGGAGGAGACGGAAGGATAAGAGAGAGAAAGAAGGGGAAATCAATTTACGAGTTAGCTGTTACCAAAGATAAAATAAAAACGTGGTTACAATTTTTTTTAAATTACCGAAGAAATTTAACGAAAAAAAAAAAAAAAATAAAAAAAAAAAAAATAAATAAAAAATAAAATGAATCCACTATGGCTGAGCTAAGTTTCGAGTAGGGGAAAAACAGGTTTCATGCATGAAATGCCCTTCAAGTGTCAATAGTGTCATGTGTTTTTTTGTTTTTTTTGTCTAGTTCTCAACGCTTGCTATGGGTAAGAAGAAGAATGACATAAGACAATTAATAATATTAATGTCTTTAGTTTAAAGACATAGCTATTTTCTATAATTTGGTAACCAATACTTCAATGATCATAAAGAAAGGAAAACTGATAGAATTTCCAATCGCCGGCCCAAGGACAATTTTTATTGATTGAGCCTGCTGCTACTACTCACCACTCAAACTAGAGACCCTCGCCAGATCAATGCTTAATTAAAAAAAATAGATAGGCATAATAATAAATATAGAAATTAGTTCTACTAGTTCTATCTATAGATTTGATTTATTCAACTAGAGAGAGAGAGAGAGAGAGAGAGAGAGAGAGAGAGAGAGAGATTTTACCTAAACTAAAAGTTAATAATTAACTACCCTGAATCTACAACTATTTAAGAAGCATTCGACCTATGATGATGTCAATTTCACTGTTTCGGCCAGCGCCATAAAAATAACCAAAGAAAGAGTTTTCTTGATTCACAATAGGCAAATGCTATTCGCATCCTTTCACGGCAAAAAAGAAAACGAAATTAAAATAGAAATTGTATTGAGAGCTAAAAAAATATTCCTACCAAATTTTTTTCGCTGTCTGAATTCTAAAAGGAAAGTCTTAATAAATTTTATTAAGCAAGTTTGACTTTATTCTTGTCTCTACCTTACCTTAAAAATATAATGAATTATGTATTGTAACTGAACTGCGCTTTTCATAGCTTCATGTTAGATGCCGTTACTTGTGTGACACTGTAGTGTTTTTAATAACCATCTAAAAAAAAAAAAAAAGGGTTTGCATTTTGAGTTAATTGCACTTTGTTATTTATTTTTTAACATAACGCTGCACGGACTGCAGTATGAAACTATGAAGGTCACTTTCATAATTAATGTACATACAAGTGGTTGGTTTTTGGTACTGAAAAAAAAAAATGTATGCGAAAAAGCGTGAAAATATATTTTTTTAAATTTCGAAGGTAAATAAGCTGAATGCAACAACTCAGGTGCAGTGATTGAGAGAAAGCGATGAATAGATAGTAAATATTAAATTATTTTTTTTATACGATTATTATAATGGTGGTTTTTAAATATGAAAAAAAAAAAGTTAAAAGCCTATATTGGAAGAGTATTTAAAAATGTGTAGTATCATGTCTATCGGTTATGTAAGAATGACCTTTCTTGCGAGGACATGATAGTAAACCAGTATCAAATCAAACTGGGTCAGTAATAATTAAAAAGAAAGAAAGAATAAAGGTATCATTACAGAAAATATCTATACTATGCTCTAGTTTACATGCTTATTTAACAAAACAAATGTGAGATTTTATTTTACAAGCCTTAAAAAGTGAGGGAAAGTAATTTGCAAAACCAAGAAATGATATCAGTAGGCCGCTTTAAGTTATGGCATGTCAGTATTTAATAAGATTTAGGCACATTTAACAAAATAGTCGGTACACAACCGAGAAGGGTCATCACATCCAAACACGTGAAAAAATATCAAGAAAAACTAAACCGTACTAATAAAAGCAAACAAAAAAGAACAATGTGTTACTGTCCTCCTTTTTTAGCTTTTTTAATTTTATCACAATTTACAAATTTTACAACTATTGTGCTGAATTTCATGTTAAAAAAACTTAGACCAATTAAATTTTAAGACTCATAAATTTCTAAGGTTGGAAATTTCTTTAAAACAAACAGAAAATAATCCACTAATCATGATGAATAAATTATTTTAGTGTTTCTTATCACACTGAAAATTTGACCTCTGACAAGTGACAAGACACTTGTTCTGTACTTCGAGTAAAAAGCCGGATTTTTTCTTAAATTTTTTTTTAATATTCAAACCTCGCGACATAAAATATATTGCATCCAAGTATTCTATGATAAAAAGGTTGGTATTTAACTTAAGATGAAAAAGCATGCACATCGCAGTTTAGTTTACTTTAGCAAGGTCAATATCATGAAAAAACGAAGTCTTCTCCGGTTAAAAAAATGAATTTTTTTAAATAGAAATTATGAGAAAATATTGTCCTGGGTAAGAGTAATTTAAATCCAAAATATAGCAACAATATCTGGAAATGTCAAGTGACGATCTCTACTGGATGAAAGAATTTAAAAGAAAAAAAAAAACAGAATATCTTCTGAGCTTCTCCATTATTATCCAGTAATAATAATGACCCAAAGAGAGAAGTAGAAATTTTGTATAGACCTGTTACATATTTGTCACCAGTAATAAATTAATGCAAGAATAATTACATTGTTTATTTTCACTTATTAAAATAAAAGAAAACCATTTTTATACCTTACTTAATGAATAAATCAAAATTTAAAGAAGGAAGACACATTGTCAAATGTCAACAGCAACACTATGCCTAATAAAGGTTGTTTGTGTGGTACAGTTTAAGATTCCATAGAGAGAGAGCAACTATTATATACAAACGACATTATACTGAGCTGATCATATCAAAAATCGACATGAAAAGGAACACAGCTTTTAAAATTAACGAACCAACATTGTAGTAGTAGTAATAATTTCACCAGTCTTTTTTGTGATGGTAATGCTGTTGGTATTGGGACAATATAACACAATTGCTAGCAAATGAATGCATACAAAAGTGAAATATTTCAACATTAACTATTTATTAGGTAATGAAAATGAATGTTCCAAGATTTTGGCTGTGTTAAGTTGGTCGGTTGGGATTTCACCTTCAGCTGGTTGCCACCTTCAAGGTTACCAAGTAGTAGTAGTAGTAGTATCAAAACGTACACTGCACCAAACCTTTTACTACTTTGATTGCAAATCAAATAAAAATAATGACTGTCACCAATAACATAAATGTTGATCAATAATCGACATTGTAAAATAAAGCAAAAATCCCAAAATATCCCAAGTTTACTTTTGCTTTCACACACTCTCCTTTCTTACTGTTTCTACGAGGACTTATTTGCAAAGCTTATCAAACACAGGCTACGACAATAGCACATTTAATCTATCAAATGAGTGGAGACGGATTAAGCAACCAACAACGGATTATCGCGAAATAAATCAATTTTTAATTCTGTTCTCTGTCCTAAATGGTAGAGATTATCTGACAATAACTATAGTTCACACACACAAAATAGAGCAAAATGAGGTAGATGTAGGTAATCTTTTCTCTTTAAGAAAGAAAAGCAGGCTTTTCCATACAACAAAGTAAGAATCCAAATTAAAGTTTATCGGAGGATTTCGATCCGATTATTTGATAAGTTGTTGAATTTTTAGTTTTTAAATCCCGATCAGCATCGCAAACTTAACATGTTAGACTAGAGACAATTAGGTAATTTTTCGATTAGGTTAGAAAAGTGGGAAGGACCAGTCGGATTTCTTACTAGTAGTTCTAAATCTAGCTAGCGAGTTTAGCTGCTTAGTGTTGAAGACTACTTGCTTTTATTCTATTTTGGTCCTGGCTGATAAAAAAAAATAAAAAAAATATGAAGCAACAAGAGTACAAGATGGAGAGAACAGACGATTATAATTATACATAATCGACCGATGAAATTAACAAGAATCGAGAAAAACTAAAGATTATTAGCCTTGAGGTGTACTGTACAAGATAGAAAGCAAATAATTGTCCAATGACAGTAGCAGAAGACGGATGAAGGGAGACTTACCCCAGCTTTTTCCAGTTCGGCCGCAAACCTCACCAGTTTCACCATTGTAAATAAATGTACAGAAATCGTCTACAGCTTGTCGATAGCCACTCTTACTGGGACCCGAAGCTGGATCTACATCAGAACTCGCCATTTTTCACCTGCCAGTTGTAGTATGGGTAGTAAGATTAGAGTGATCGTTTTCTCACAGCTGCCTCTAACTACTCACTTCTCTTAGCGACTGGAGCAAACAGCACTGACTGGCTAAGTTCCCGGATGTACATCCGATCAAATACGTCACTGCGCCGAATATGCTTTTCGACACTTTCCGGAAATAACCGACCGATATACTAGCGTCGTACGGAAATAGACGAATACCACCGAACTTTATTTACTCATTTACCCACCCCACTCCTAATACACACTTTTTTTGGAGTGATATCCTCGTTAAGAAGTTTCTCCTTAGATACATTTATTAGAAAAAAAGAAGCCACCCTGATGACTGTTTGCCAGCGTAAAATTCTTGTATTTTTCAATAGCATTGACTAAAAAAATCATAGGGCTCAAAACCTTGATTGATTTTTTTTTCCAATCATTCACAAGAAAGTTTCTCTTCCAAGAATAAGATGCAATCTTCAAATAAATAATTTGGCAAAACAAAAATAATAAATAATCAAGTTAACCAGAAAGTTAAGTAATTTTTAAATTGAATTTTTTGCTTTTATTCTCTCTGCTATCCTTTAAAGTTTAATCTAAACATGGAGACATCCTAAGTGGCTATCTTAAATTTTAGAATTAAATGCAGGCAACTAAATTTATTTATATTTCAATGTGTTCAAGAGAAATAAAATTATTTAGCATCCATTCTTGTATAGTCTAATTTCGTGAATTTTATATCTAATATATGATCAGTGATATTAAATATATACCACACTTAAAATTATCTCCTCCTATTTTTGTATGATATTACTGAAAAGTTCCTGGCTCAACCAAGAGACTAAAAAAATTCTGATGTTTGGTCATTTGGTGAAATCTTGAGAATTGAGTTGTGCTGAGAACTTTTCAGCACTCTCTCATTTGCATCTGTGTAATAACAATATAGTGTTCAGAATTGAATAAACAGACACCTATTCCATTACATATTACCAGATAATATTAGGCAAGTCAATCTTTTCATAACAATGCCCCTTTAGTTTTCCTACTGAAAATTGTACCTCTGAAGTTTCTTCTTGGGTAAAAGCTGATATCAAGTTTTGTACTTTCTTGTAGAGATTTACTTGACCCCTTCCCCTTCCACTGAGTCAGGTTGTGACACAAGGTCGTTTTTTAACGTGAGGACCAGAGAGTCTTCACTTGGGCCACTGGTCAAAGCTGGTTATAGCTGTGATACTACTAGTGCAAGGATGGATCCCTGTGACAGATAAGTATCAGAATGTGTATACCACTCAAGAGAGCGGTTTGTGCACTGATTATTTTCTAAGCATAGCTCAGATGTGGCACAAGGACGAAAGTATGGGGCATCTAGTGATGATCAAACTCACTTTTCAGTCATAAATGATCTAGTGAGACAAGCTTGCTAGCCATTACACCATGCCAAAGTGCCCTCAAAGTTTTGTACTTTCTTGTAAATACTGCATATCTAACACTTTCGAAAAGTCAGAGGGAAGCCACATCATGTCAGTGAGATAATGACTGAAGTCAAGACGCCAGGTCAGGATCAATTACATTACAGACCCTTCTTTGAATTTTCTCAAAAATCACAAGAGATATAGTAGGAGCAGCAAGCCAGATATGGCAGCATTATTCAATGCAAGGACAAATGGTAGATTTATAAATGTGCAAGAGAGATTCTGATGAGAAAAATTGTCTGGCACAATGCAGTGAACCAACTTGCCTAGCAGTAGACCTAGCAATTAATTCAATATAATTACTCCATGTTTGTGAAAAACATGAGCCCAAAAAGGTGCAAAGAGTTGCTCTCCTGGAAGTTAGCATCAGCCATGTTGATGGCAGACAGAAAACGTTCTCTATGGGGATTAAATGAAAGCAGTTTTGTTTTGGAGGCATTAAAACATTTCTTGCTCCAGTTAATCATTGATTGGAGGTCCTTTTTGAGAGTTGTTGCTAGTCTTACTTTGATACTAAGACAGAAGTAAATAGTTGTGTCATCTTCAACAATATTAAACTACTAGTTTGCAATGCCATACTAGGTCCTGATGTCTTCAACTAGTACTCCAGTGTTAAACTTGCTTTTGGGAACCTCAACCTGATGTTAGATACCTGCATCTTAACCACTATAAACATACAATACTCCTCCCTCTTCAATAATTTAACTACAGATTGTAAACTAATAGCCAGTGAATCTAGGAGATATTCTTTTGAAGTCAAGAGATTTATTCAATTGATAATTTCTAGAATGCTAAGAGAAGGAATAATCGTAGAAAATAAATCCCTGTGAAGAGCACAAGTCTTGATATCATCCTTTGAAAATAATAATAAACAGTGAATGGTTATAGACTACTCGCAAACTATAAACCAATTTACACAGTTGAATGCCTATCCACTATCCCACATTGATGAGATGATTGGTGAGATTTCCAAATACAAAAAATACACCTGTTAACACAAATTACCGGTTTCCCTCTAACTCTTGTAGATTAAGGGTGATGCATCTGAAAGAGATATCACCAATAGAGCAGGTCAGTTTTGGAATTGTGGTATTGCACTCAATTTGAAAGTTAGTGCCTGACATAATAAATAACGACACAAAATAATTTTTTTCAAAATTGCTACTGTTTTTTGAGGAAATGAGTTCACAGATTAAGTTTAGGTTAAAAATTGGAGTGTTGGAATTTCATTCCAGTGAGCAGTAAAAGATTTAATGCTGTCAAAAACTTTTGTATCCTTATGGAAAACAAATGTGTAAATCACATTTAATAAAATGTTTTCCAATTGTAATATTTAATCATTCTCAATAAATCAAAGAAAAAGAAATCAGAATTATGAATAATATAAAAATATTCACTTTATAAAGACAAAATGGAGATTAAATACAATATATATTTAGGTTGTGGCCAGTGATGAAAATTGTTTCTTTTTTTTTTTTCCCTCATATAGAATTTCGGTTTTGTTATTTTTCAGTGCAAAAAATTAAATTCTAATTCTAAAAAAAAAAAAAAAAAAAACAACAGTAGTAAAATAAATACATTTTGTTTATGAATCTTGTACCAGTATTTTCTTTCAATGGGTATTATCTAAGTTCTCACCATTTTGTTTGTCACTGTAAAGTTAATTAGTTCTTTAGTATTTGTATAGAACAGACTTAACTATTTAAAAAAAAAAAAAAAAAAAAAAGTAAATATTTTGCTTAATTTACATCATTTTGTATTTTCAAAGTGACTGGCATTTATTTAAAAAGTTGTTTATTTCCATGCAAGAAATTAATCTCCATTTAGGTAAGTTTCATTCTATTTTTCTTATTTCAAATTTACCTTTGAAATTTTATTAAAATAAGGTTATGTTTGCACTTATTCTCCTCACAAGAAGTTAATATTAATTCTATGGTTGTTTTACTTTTTCTTTGTTTAATTTGAACTAGTTTATGTCCCAATTTTCAAAATTTAAATTAATTGAAAAATATAAATTTGCTTCTGATCATCTTCCATTTTCTGGTAAATAATATTGTCATATTTTCCTTCATATTTATCATGTATGATAGTTTTTAAATTTATACAGATTTTGAGATTTCAGGTTTCTATAGAAGAAAGAGAATATTTACAAGCCCAAAGAGAAAACAGAACCAAAAGACAGTTTCCAACAAAGACAAAGATGCTGCCAAAAAAATCAAAGACCTGCAACTGAAACAGAGATTAGACAGACAGATTGAAATTTAGCAACAGGATTCTACACATGTTGCCTCTACATCAGATATTTTTCCATCAATGTCTTCCAGTGAAGAAACATCTAATGACAGTTTTGAGCCAGGAAGACAGTCTAAGAGAAATGACAGTCTCCAGATATGCCATGGAACATATTAAGGATGATGTATCTTCTAGGGAGATAATTAGCTAAAGCTTTTTTATTAGACCTACAATATATAGACTTTCTTCATCCAAACCTTAACTTAAAGGACATTATCATTAAAATAGACAGGGAAAGGGCTAGAGTAAAAGTAACCACCCATCAGAAGCATGTTCAGTACCATGAAAATATCATCAGCACTGGTATTAATTGCAGAGTTGCAATACAAAGAGATTACAAAGGAAAACAACAAAAAAAAAAAAAATCAGAAAAACTAAAGGACCAGAGTGCCACTTGACTTTCAACAAAGATGGACATGGGAAGTAGATATCCCACCGATAGAGTTATCACTAACATTAGTGCAACTGGTGTTGTTCTAGCAGAGGGTGTTGCTGCTGTTTTAGAAGAATTCAACATTCTATTAAGGCAGTTCTTATGGACAAGAGCAGTACAAACACTGGTTGTGAGGCAGGGCTTGTTATACCTCTGGAGAAAAAAAACTTAAAAGAAAGTTACACACCATTGGCTGTTCATGTCATCAAAATGAACTGTCGTTTCAAGCCATTTTTAAGTATACTGATGGAACTACAAGAAGCCCTACTACTTTTACTGGTTCTCTAGGGAAACTTTGCAGAAATGATTACCAAGATTTGCCCCAGGTAGAATTTAACACTATCAATAGCCCTCTAGATAACTTTTATCTTACTACAGGGGCAATGAAAGATTTAAGTGGCAACTAAAGACTACTCTTAGAATACGCAGCAGGAATTTCTCAAGGAAAAGTGAACCCTATATTTGCTACCTGGAAAATTTGGTTTGTAGTTCAAGTAAGATGGCTAACTTTAGCCATCAGGCTAATGTGCTTATGAACCAGAGGAGCCTATTGACTAGAACTCTATGATAAATTGTACAGCCTTATAAAATTTATAATTAAAATATATGCAATTAGTTGTTTTGAAATTAAAAGGAATAATAAATTGCATAACCAGCAACTCTATATCTTCAACATGATTCAGAACTGAAATACAGAATAGTGCATAAAAAAATTTACCGCACAAAAATATTTTTTTGTTTCAGGAGTAGAAAGCCACCAGAAAAGCGATTAAAATAATTACATTCAAATCTGAAGTGACACTGATTAACCTCTTATGAAATGGTGTTTATGAACATGCGCTTATAGGTTTTCAAATAATGAACTGCAAGAGGTTCTAATGAATGGAACAACACTAGAGTTGCCAAATTTACCTGCACAGTTGCAAGGTGTGGAAAGAGCAGTTAAATTAACTACCAAAGCTTGACAAATTGTATATGAACAAGAAGGCACAAGCACATTATTACTAAATCATTGTGCCATCAAATAAGACCTTCATTTACATCAAAGGGAAATTATACTGAACAATTTAGCTATATTATGATGTAATATGTTATAGAGTGCAGTAGTTTTGGTGTGATTTTCAATAAACAATGCAAATTTAAAACATTTTGTATGATAATTTGTGTCCAGCAGTATTATACTGTTATATACACTTTATTTTTTGTTTTTATTAATCATAGCCTAACAAATGATTTAAGATCTTTTTCATGGACTAACTTTTTTTTGTAATCATTTACAATTTTTAGTTTTCACTAATCAAATACAGTAAAAAATTGCATATTTTACTTAGGTACCTCCACGAGATCGCTAAAAAAAGAGCATAGCATGATGAAAAAGACGCCAAACTTGATGAAAACAAAATTTTATCGTCTAAATGTTTGTTATTATTAAGAGGAAAAGTCAAAGTATTTTTGGGGTATTTTTTTTTTTCCATTTTTTAATCGTTCCTAGCACGTCCGAAATTTTCGTTAAAAATCTAGTTTTTTTGAGTCAGCAAAATTGACCATTTTTTTTCCATTTTAAAAAAAATGGAAATCTGACTTTGAAATTTTTTAAATATCAATTATCATTTTTTCAAACTTATTTTAAGAAAATCAGAAATTATAATGTTTATTTAAAATATTTTGAAACAAACTTAACTTAGCTTTTGTGCCAAAAAGATGTAATTTGAAAATAAAACAAAGCAGGTCATAAACTTTCGCGTCTCTTGACATGTGATGAATGATATATTTACGAATTCCATGAGGCTAATTTGTTCTACGGAAGGAGAAAAGTGAAATAATTTACATTTACGTGAACAAATTATTTACCCAGTTATTTTTAACGAAAACTTTCAGTGGTCTAATTTTTTTTTTTTTTTTTTTGTACTTAGCTTTCACCTTTACGTTTATGATGCTTTATGGGATATATATTGTAAAGAAATTAAAATAAAACTGTTAAGAGTGACATTAAATTTCATATTTCTTAAGAAAAGGTATCTAATTAATTTATAGGTACCTTTCTTATGAAATTTTATCAGAATTGTACATAAAATACTATAATTTTATGTACATTTATTACATTCTACTGTTATTTGTATTTGCATTCATTTTATTATTAATGTTGATATTTCATTTATGGAAAAATGTCGTAACTGAGATTAATATAAAAATAAGATCATATAAATTTCATAAGATGATACTGATAGGTACCCTTCTCAGTTGAAATTGAAAATCAAATTAACTTCTCCACGTGTTTCGTAAAAAGTAAATGCCTTAACTGCGGAGAACAATGCTTAACTCAAATAACGCAACTTAATTATATTCTGGTTGGTCTTCCGTATTTTATAATTACAGCTCGATTATAAGCACAAAATTACATTTCTTAATTACTGGGGATCTTCTGATTAGTCAAAATGATACAATTACTTGGCTAAAAAAAAAGATCTATCTCATAAGGACATTATGAAAGCCGATGCGGTTTTTAACTAATTTTATAATATTTTAACAACTTAAATGTAAAATCTATTATAATTAATGAAATAACAAATAATTGTATTAAAAATTCATTTTCATCGAAAAAATTTTTTGCTTTCAGAAAATATTGTCCATATTCATAAAAACAACTAAAAGCAAATAAAAAGCATTTGAAATTAAATAATATCTTTGTTTTATTGAGTTTTGTATGTTACAATTCAGAGCTGATTTTTCAGGTACTGTGTATCCAATTAAAAAAAAAAAAAAAAAAATGATTTGTATTCCTCAAAGCCCTGTGCTTTTTAATTATTGTAATCACTAAAACCGATCGATCGAATTTCTAGCGTTTTCATAAAATTAGTTATGGGGGGTAATAAATATTTTAAAAATATTTCTACCATGACTTTCAAAAAAAAAAACATATTTATAATAATTTCGATCATCTGTGAATAGTTTCTGAAAGTTTCATTAACATCCGATATTTATTTCTATTTTGCACGATTTTTCAAATTAACGTGTGTCATACCAAAAAAAACGTGCTAAAAAATTGTCTATGTTATTTACTAGTTCGCTGATACAAATAGAAAAAGGTTTTTTAATCAAAATTTAGAATGTTCTAAAAAGAAGGAAAATTTTTTTAAAAATAATTAAAAAAAACTTTGGTCTTTCCTCTTAATAATAACATAAGCATTTAGACAATAAAATTTAGTTTTCGGCAAGGTTGGCGTCTTTTTCATCAAGCTATGCTCTTTTTTTAGCGATTTCGTGGAGGTACCTAATTTTACTTGTGGTGATTCATAATTAAAATTGGGATTTGAATATATTTTTTATTCAATGTAACTAATACAAAAATATAAATTTTATTTGGATTTATTCTCGAAATAGTAAAATTTTGAAGTCAGTTTGTAAGCAAAACCTGCAGAAAATAGGTATTTCTGCTCATTTTTTTTCAGACGATCTTTAAATTTACATGCTCAAGAATTGGTAAAGCCATGAATCTAATTTTTGGTGACAGTACTTATAACACCAAACCCCAGCAATGTTGATCCCTTAATTGCCAATACTTTTATCACAACAGTAAATCCCACTATTTTCTAGTAGTAGAAACAGACACTTCCCAGTGTTATTGCTGTCTGAGTGAGACAATCCAGTTGCATCATAGCACTCTTCTACAGAAAACTTTTAGTTAGAATGACAACATCTGACAATGAAAAAGAGACTTATGCCATTGTGGAAGCCCTAAAGAAATGGCAACATTACTTGATTGGCAGCCACACAGACTAAAAGTCTGTAGCATTCATGTACAACCCTAAGACAATTAGCCAAATAAAAAACAAAAAATAACCAGATGGAGAATTCATCTTTTTTGCTTTTCATTTGACATCGTCTATCATCCTGTCAAGGAAAATGTAGTGGTTGACTCTCTCAAAGGTGTGTGAATCAATAAAAGGCATTGAATAACTCCTGAAGCTAAATAGAGATGTATTGCCCAGGGATCACTAGAATGATACATGTGGTGCAAAGTCAAAATTTACCATTTTCTGTTGAGGACTTAAGGATTATGAACAACGTGCTTGGTGATCAAACACTGGTTCTAAAAACTCAAACCAGGAACTCTCGAAAAAGTCATGCAACTATTTGAAAGGCTTGACTTAGATTTCAAGGGGCCTCTACCAAGTAAAACTGTAAGTAGATATTTTCTAAAGTTGCTCATGAATACTCTAGGTTCTTGTTTGCTTTTCCCTATCCTGATATTTCAGCTGAAACTGTCATATAATGTCTCTGATCATTATTCTCAATTTTTGAGGTACAAATGTACATCCACATTGTTTGGGGGAACAGTCTTTATGTCAGGACAGCTAAAGTATTTCTTAATTGAGAGGAATGTGGTTCCGAGTTGAAAACACCATGTAATCCCCAAGGTAATGGTCTATGTGAATATTATAATGGAATTATATAGAAGACTATACAATTAGTGGATGCAAACCACTGTAGCTGAATTATACTTTTCTTTCGCTCATGGCACACTGGCAGTGTCTCTTCAAGCAACTACCTGGTGTAAACAAATGCAGGCTTTTATGGCATCTAGCAAGATTGCTACACAAATTTTTTGGTCACATGAGACATCACCCAATCTGCACAGCACAGGCAATCTTATGTCATGTACACTGAGGGGACAGGATGTGTCCACTACAACCACGCATGCTATATTACACATTGGAAGAGCTGCTACCTGAGGCCTTATATGCTATCAGAATTCTATTATGCACTAGCACAAATGACACTGCATCAGAGATTCTTTAAATTCCCGAGACAAAGATCTGCCAGAACCTCTCTTCCCTCATGGCTCTCACAGCCAGGCCCTGTTTTGTTAAAAAGATACACACATAAATTAGAACAAATACAACTCACCAGTAAACAAGATGGAACTGCTGGAAGCTAACCCACACTATACTCTAATTTGACACTCTGATGGGAGGCAATCAAACTTCTTATTCAGAGATTCAGCACCAGTTGGAGGGGTATCAAACATGCAAGAAGGCTCAACCTCTTTTGAACCCATAAATTTCCCCACTGATAACACTAATGATACACTACCTATGCATTCTTTTGAGGAGCAAAGCCCAGAAGATTGGAACAATTCTGATATTGACACCAGATCAACTCCACGAAAGAGAAAGCACCCAAGCCCTGATGGTGACGACTCACTTTCATACTCTGAACATCCTACTCCAAGTAGAAGACAAATGAATTAGGACAAGATACTTCTGGGAAATACCACACCTGTAGTGTTCAAATTCCCTGGTAAGGAACTACTGCGACATTCTGAACAGATTTTCAAAAAGTCCAGGCATTCAGATAACTACATCATCGTCAACTGAATAAAATCAAGTTAGGGAGAATGTGGGGGACAGTAACTATAGCTGTCTCCCCCACAAATTGGCTATAAATGAAATGGTTGAGCC
Organism: Acanthosepion pharaonis; assembly: GCA_903632075.3. Lineage (NCBI taxonomy): Eukaryota > Metazoa > Mollusca > Cephalopoda > Sepiida > Sepiidae > Acanthosepion > Acanthosepion pharaonis. The sequence goes on from CAHIKZ030000501.1 coordinate 110,372, forward strand.
TCACGTATAAACAGTAGTCAAATTGCATTGAATAAAGCTTCACTCCAAACTTAAATATTCATCTGTATTTCTTTACAGATACATTACGACAATGTAGAATGCAAGAGATCATCTGGCAAGCAAAATGAACTCTCTACCACTATTCAAACCCAAGTCTAAAGAAAGTAGGAAGAGAGTCTTCTACTAAGAGCTCCTTCTGGAGAATCAAATAACTGATTCAAACAAATACTGTTCCTAATTATAATAACTGAAGGCAGCAATTGATGAAAAGCATCTTGAATGAATTAATAGAAAGTGTGTAATATTCCATCAGGATAAATGCCATCTTGTATATTCTCTGACTACATCAAGAATCTGAAAATTAGTAGCCTGACTCATTTATTACTACTTAATATGATTCCTCTATGAAAATCTTATAACTAACTGAAGAACCCTAATTTCCCAAAATTCTCTAGTTCTAAAACTGTTTTATTATTTCCTGCTTTGATCATAAACTGTAAATAACTGGAAATTGCAATGCAGCATACCTTATGAAAAATACATTATATTTGGTACAGTTACAGTACTATTATAATTTAATATTGTCCTATCCTTGTACTTTATTATCAGATAAAGTGAATGCCTTTCTTCAAAAATCTTAATCACAAGCAGAGCAGGTGTGTACTATCCCCAAACCACCTGACCAGGGGAGCCTGATTGGGGGCTCCCAGCTGTGCTTTGTGTCCCTCACTATGTTATCAACATTTACTTTTTTGTACCTACATTTATATACATTACAAATTAAACTAAGCACAACTATTAAAGAATAAAAATTTCTTGTGGATTTTGACTTCATTTTGGTGCCTTTTCCCATCCAAATCTGTGAATCTGTTTTGCCCATGCGAAGTCTCAAAAAAACACAATATAAAATTCACTATTCTTTATTTATAATGTTGAATGTGTTCAAGATTAAACTTTTTAACAAGAAAAATCACAAGTTGATGTTAAAAATTCTCGCAAAATATTGTTGATTTATTTAAGATGGAATGATCAACTATGACATGTCTCTAATTTGTATTTAGATACATTGTATTTATTTTCAATTTTTTTAGTTGAATTGTTCATCTGTATTGTATATGATGCATTATTGTACATAATTAGGTTACAATAAATTTTGTATTTAATATGAATACTACCTTATGAAAATTGAGATGTAGTAGAGTGGGGGGGGCTCATAGGATAGATTAGGAGGGGGGGTACAAGAACCTTGCATGGTTTCTGATCTTCAGAAGGCTATCGACCCCCAAGTGAAAATCAAACTTGATATTACAAAATGACTAAAACAGAATACTGCATGTGATGTTGTACATTTGAGGGAAATATGACAAAAAATGTGCACACCCCATGCAGTTGCAATAGGTCCTATAAGTGAGAACCAACAACTCTAAGCTTTAAAGAATGTTTACAATTCAAAATGAAACTATGAAATCAGACATAGGTCACAAGAAAACAAAACATCTATAATGAAAAATGGTTAATATAATAGTCATGTATGAAAATACATTATACAATAATGTTATGAATAGTTATACAAAAGCTATATAAGTATAGAGATTATGGTTAGTTTTCACTTCTGTTACAGGCAAGAAAAATGTTAAACTGAAGCACATATATGTAAATTCAATTAAAATAATTTAGACTAAAACAAACAAAATAACTGTTTATAGTATATTTGATTAAATAGAACTAGTTAATGCAATCTTCAAGGGGGTGCTGAAAAGTTCTCAGTCAACCAAGAAGTGAATAAAAGAATATTTGATATTTAGACAGATTCTGAGATATGGGTTGAGCTGAGAACTTTTCAGCTTCCTCTTATATAATAAATCTTGGAAATAAAGAAATATAATGTAGTCACTTTTGTTGTATAAATAACAGAAAGACAAATTCATACAACCAAAACTGACAATTATTCCAATTTATATTATATCACATTACTGAAGAATTAAAAATTTTTAATTTCTAAAACAAATTTTCTTAGCACATTTGATAAAGGAGAGGCATGATATATCAGTTTTCTTTTATGATTGTAATAGTAAAACTAATTTTTTGTGCCCTGCTTTATGGCAAAGATTACTATTACCCATTCAGTACTGTGTTTGTCATTACCCAGATAAAAAGCCAAGATCTGAATGCTTATTTTCAAGTACTTTGAAAGATTGATACAACTCAATTTTACTTTCTATTCTTTTAATTTGGCTTGTTTGATACAAAACTAAAGGCAGTAAATATCAAGACAGGCAGGCCACTTGAAAGACTGGCACAAAACAATCTTTCTACATATATTTGTCCATGCTTGGCCTTGTGCTATACTAAGCCAATCTTGGTAAATAAATGTACTAATATTTTTAAATTATTAAATCACATCTATCACAGAAAAAGCAAACAGCTAAAATATTTTCACTGAAGTAGCAAAAAAATTAATAGATATGATTAATACTCTGTTGGGACTATTATCAAAATATTTTAAATTTTCATTGATATTTGGGAAATTAATTAAATTAAAATATATCAATCTTTACGGTGAAATCCTTAATAAAAAGGAAATATCTATATACAAACATTAATTCTAATTTTTCATGGGTACATTAAATATCATATCATTAATTTTCAGACAACTCAACTTCAACTAATTGTAATTATATAATGTGTTAGCCTGTTTCCAAGGTCTTAAATTACTAACTAATATCAATTTAGTATGGTAAATAACAATAATAAAAAAAACATGTCGATTGTTTCATAGCTTCCTAACTAAAATATAAATGTAACTTCTGAGTTGTAGATATTTGGGCTAGAAATAGTTGGGTTGAGCAAGTGACTGATGACAAGCTTTGGGTTTTTATGTCAAATAGGATATATGAATGAAAGAATGAACATAGAAACTTATGTCCTCTCTGTGGTTAGAGGTGACATTCAGAAAATATATAAGGTCGGCATGATAAATTTTAAGGTCTTATATTCTACAGGTGACTTTAGTATATACATGTTTTAAAAGTAGAGATTGACCATAAAGTAATATGATCAGCTAAAGCACTCAGTCAAGATTTTACAAATCTGCCAAACAAGTATGGCCCAGAAAAGAAAAAACAAAAACGAGTTTTTTGTTGTTAGATTGAATCCAGTGAAGCATGAAACTATCTTGGCTTTTTATTTCATATCTCAAGTACTATGTATGTGACTAAAATTGTAAAGCAATAACAACAGGAAAAGTGGTTAGATCTAAGTGTTAAACAGTTATATAAAATGAATATATACATTTTAATATGCACTGAAATTAATTGAAAGAAATTACCAAGACTACATCACATTTAATTTTGAAAAGAAATGAGATAATTTTTCAGAAGTTTGCATATTTATAAACAGCATAATATATAAAATATATTGTAATTATGCATGTATAATATGCATTTTTTTTCAAATTTTTAAGCCTCAAAGTTAAGAGTACATACATGAGAACTAAATATCAACTTTTTTCCAGCCATGTACATCACTGTATTCAGGATAAGTTCAAATACAAGTTATATCTATGGTTCAAAATAACTAATATGTAAGAGTTTAAATCACGACCAACATTTGCTTTCTAAAACAAAATATTTATTCACATAGATATTAAACACATTTTAGTTTGCTTCACTGTTGTCCATGACAAAGATATACATCATGACAGTTTTGTTTATGTTGACAGCGTAGTAGATGTTTTTGTCCTCCTTGGTGTTGTCATCTACAGTGATATTGTCTTTCTTCAAAAAGGACATCATCTTCTCTATTAACTAGTGTGATCATGATGCAGCTTTTTTTTTTTTTTAACGACTCTGCTCCAAAGGTTTCAAGAATGCTTTGCCAAACTTCCAACATCTATGTACATATAACACAAAGCTCTGGTCAGAATGAGTGACTGAACAAGTTTAGTGAGGGAATCTATAAGTGAAGCTGTATTATGGCTGACTGCTAATGACAAAAATGGTAGAAATTTTTTGACATTTTTTATTATGCCAAGTATGAACATAGTAGTAATAGTCACTTTTATAGCACTAGAATGTGTGTTTATAATTTTGTTTTGCCTATAGCAAAATTATTTTCATTACAAGCTTGTTGCATTTTTGTATGAACATGTCCATGTGATTGCTCTAAATGGTAAGTAAATTTTGTTTCAAAACAATGTAAACTATATAAATTATCTTTAGTCAATGTGAATTGGATGAAAAGTTGAATAAATTTAGCTGCTACAAATTCTAAAAAGTCAGTGCATAATATACACATTTTTTCTTTTCCCCCCAGAATTTTATAGCTCAAAGTTAGATGTTTTATATATAAAAGCATATTATATACAAATAATTACAATAATTATCATGACTATGAAACAGCTTCATTCAAATCATTTCATCACATATGAACCTATTTTAATGATCATGCGAATAAAGATCAAACTGTTAAAAGCTTCCAGTGATACATGTTCCTCAACAGATTTTAACAAGAAACTACATAGATTTTTAAGTCTCCTCATTGTTGATGTTACTCTTGAAATATTTACAAGCTTGTTAATTCAGAGTGGTGCCTTTATGACTGTAATGGGTTATGGGACTCATGATCGTAATTGTGAATTCAAAGTGAAAACAATATTATGGCATATTAATATATTAAAGAGAGCTTTCGGCATATAGGTGTAAATTATAACATTCCCAAGCTTTTAATTTTAAACACAAAAAACTGCATTTCTTTTTGGACAAATGTGTCAATAAGCTTGTTGTTACACAAACATGACTGCATGTATCATGTGCACATACTAGAATTGAAGAAATAATTGTTTTATATTTGTAATTATATGTAAAAGTTTAATTATGAACAAGTGACATTCTATATAAACTTGAGTATTCATGAGGGGAATAGATTTCATGAGGAGTGATTATGAGTGACTTGTGAATACTACTACACATCATCACAATAACATTGCTAATAGGATGCCTGTTAGCCCTAGAGGACCCTGATTTTATAGATACATTGTTGAGATGCTTTGATGCAAGAACTAAGAAGTTGAAAGACAACAAAGTTAGGAGGAGGGAAAACAAGGTAACAGACCTTTTTGTGGCCCATCCCCTGAAATTAGAAGACTTAATTTGGGGGGGGAATAAATCAAATAAAATTAAGGAATATGCAACCAAAAAGGTTGGTTGGTCATGACAGAACAAGATGAGAACTTTGTCATAATGCGTCATCGCAAACTCTGGTGCATGGTCAGATACCAGAGATTTTGGGGATTTCATTTCTTAAAAATACAACTCTTAATATGTGATTCACCATAGAACTTCTTTTGTCTGACACAGATTACTTCAGGACATCCTGAAGAAAATCTACTAATATTTAAGAAAAGCCTCCTCCCCTGACATATGCATGATCCATGTAAACTCTGTTCTATGGCTTTAACACTTTAGACCACCAATGTAACTTCCTTTGTATAAAATTTATTTCTTTACATTTGAGACATCTTATTACATATTCTCCCATATCTCTTGAATATCCTGGTCACCATGCTTTTAACTTTTATGTAGTCAATATTCAACGATGTATGTAACCATATACACAGTTTATTAAAATCTTTCTTTGTTTCTAGAGGTACCTCCATATGACTGTTGCAAATTACTGCCTTCTCTACTATCAGTCTGTCTCTTATTTTCTTGCAGGGTCTTTCAGCTCGAGAACAATTATCCCATCTGTACTTTCTAATTCTCTATTTTATTCTATTTAATATTGGACCTTGCTTAGTTTCATCAGCCATTCTCACCAATGATAAAACTTCAGTCTTTATCCGATGTAGAAATGCATCTTAAAATTTTTTGTCTGTGTTCTCATTTAACTCCTTATAAAATCACAATCTTGATAGATGTGGTATTGAATTACCCTTGACATATTCTATGTCAAAATCAATGGCCATCAGTTTTATTGCCTGACTTAATATCCTCAATGTTGTAATTTGAGGTAATTCTTTCCTTGGATTGAATATACATTCTAACAGTCTGTAATCACATATTAACAGAAATTGTTTTCCTGTTATATCTGGTTTGGTGCTCCTACTATATATCACAAGATTCTTGACAAAATCCAAAGAGTCTGTAATGTAATCAATCCTGATCTGGAATCTCGATTTAAGTTATTTTCCCACTGCCATGACATAACTTCCTTCTGTCTTTTCTATAAATATTTTGATGGCAATTCTTCTGATGAGCTTTCTTTGGTGCCTCAACTACATGAATTTAAGCATACTACAAGATTGGCAACTAGGTCTCACCGTTTTAATGTTGAATTAGCTAGATACAACCATATGTTCTATTCTGATAGTTTCTTTTCTTGTACTTCTTGCCTGTGGAACTCTTCCAGTTTCTTGCTTCTCTGCCACCTATAATCTTCAAAAGTTTAAATGTAACATCAATCACAATCTTGTTTTCCTGAATCCACTTCTTTTATTGCCCTTCTCCTCAGTAACATCTTATTCTTTTTTACTCCCAGTAACTGCTTGCATCTTAGTGGTATCATCACCTTGCTGTGAAATGATTAAAAAAAAAATAAAAATCTGATGAGCTCTAGTAGTTGTTCACACAATTGCCAAATCTTCCTTTTCAGTATTTGAATAATTCAGTGTTCATCAACTTTCTCGATAGATACATTATTGAATGTCCTTCTGTGATAGTATTCCTGATAGTGAGTGCTCACTAGCATAGTTGTTGGTCAAACGCTTTTTGTGGTGTTTTCTCCCATTTAGCTTGGTCTGTATACCTTGGTAAATATCGTCTATAAAAATTTACTAATACCAAAAAGGATTCCAGTTTTTTTTTTATATTTTTTAGTACAGATGCTTTCAGTATTTATTTTATTAGCACTGGATTTTACGGCACACACTCCTTCGAAATGGAATATCCCAGAAACAATATTTCATTGCTGTTATGTACATATTTTTTTGTTTATTTTCAATCCTGTATTTCTTAATCTTCTCAAAAACACAATTTCAGTCTTCTTTTTTAGTTCTATTTCATTTCTGGCCCTTATGCAAATGTCATCTTGATAGTACACAATATTTGCTATATCATCTCCAATGACTTGTTCTATAGTTCTTTGAAAAATAGCACTGGCTGTTTTTATTCCATACAGATTTATTGCGGTGGACAAGAATACTATCAGCATGTTGACATTTCTTTGAAGTAGTTGTCTATAGGTATCTAGTAATAAACTGTTTTCAAGTCTATCTTTGTAAATATTTTGTTCCATTAATTTTCTTAGTTTTACTATTACTAATCAAATCAACTGTACCAACAATTTCCTTTCTTGGTAAGGATCCATTTTTTTTTTTACCAGTTTTAGAATTTCTGACTTTATTTGTGAAAAGCTTCAGAATAAATTCAATGTTATGATGAAAGGAACAATGAAGATTGGTTGGGTCAGTAAATTACAAGTTTTATTTTCTATTGGTTGGTTGTTTTATGGCATATCAACCTCAGTGGGTCATTTAATACCAACAAAAATTTTTAAATAGATTCATAGCAATAGTTTGGTAAAAAAAAAAAAAAGGTGTGTATATATACATATAGATTTGAACCATTTTTCAATTACTCATATTTTTTAGTACAATCCAACTTCTTTTAGGAAATTTACAATCTTGGATGGTTTTATTTTCATAAAAAGTTTTAAATTTCTCACTTGGTAGATAATTTTTCCTTAAAAACCATTGTTGGTAATAATTTCTTTTTTATTACAAAATATTTCTGGTATTAAAACCTATTTTTACACAAGTTTGGGTGTTATCTACCCATAGCTGGGACCCTAACAGGTGCTACCACCCTGGGAACGCCAGCAATTAAGAGGTGGTTCCACACTCCTCAAACCTCCTGATCAGAGGGCTTGCTGTTGGACATAGTTTATCGTCTTACCCTGGACGCGGATGTAGTTTATCGTCATACCCAGGACAATATTTTCTATTGGATATATTCTTGGAACTACTTGGTTAATGTGGACCCTAATTCACATAACATGGCTGAACAATCCAATCATTAGTAGAGAACATTTCAAATTTCTTTTAAAAGCTTGGAACCTTGACAAGATATATATATTGATAAATTTTGTTTTACCAGCTGTATTCAAACACTTGGTAGATCCAAATACATATGAGACAATAGAATAAAATACAACAAAGTATCCAACAGAAAGCTTAAGCTATTGAAAAGAAAATTGTCAAAGCTTCACATAATTAGAGACATTACTTCTTAGGTAAACATTTCCAATTGATTACTGACCAAAAATCAATTTTGTTCATGCTTGATGAGAATTTAAAAAAATGTAACAAAATTACAAGATGGTGACTTCAGTTAACATGTTATTTTATGATAAGAAAACAAACATACTGCTGACACATTTTCTCAGATTCTCTGTTAGGCTGCAAACACTAGATTATTTGCAAAGTTAATGGATTCGTTATGTCATCCCAGTTATATTGCTCATTATGTGTGAATAAAACATTTGCTCTTCCTAGTAGTGGAGCTCAAATGGATGACAACAACTTATGTTTGATGAAATAAAGCCATGATTCTACCCATAAAAAAAATCAAAGAAATACTGTCAAAGACTAAATATAGATTTTCAAGCCACTTTGCCAACAACAAGTAGGAACCAATAGATGTTATTTATAATTGTTTGAGAGTATATGTTCCCTTTGTTTTTTAATGTACTGATGAATACTGTTATTGATAGTTTTCTATCAATTATTTTGTATTGTTGTGTTGTCTGCATATTCATTCAGATCAAGACCAGGTATTTATCTCTTTGTGATGAATTACCTAGATAAGCATGATGCTTTGTGCATTTTGCATGTAGTTAGCCATTTGAGATTTGAAAAGTGCACATGCACAAGTTCAATCCATATCATACCATTGGTTGATGAATATTCATGAATTCAGCAGCTGTTGTGAAAAGATTGTGGTCAGCTATGCTCTATGGTACTTTTTTTTTATTATTTCACCTCAAGCAAAGCAATAAAGCTACTAAGACACAAGGGGTTATTGAGTGTGAAAGAATAAGAAAAATAAAAACATTAAGGAGCAAGCTTGGTAACAAAAGAGTAATATAGATGTTAGGCCTGGAGCTGGTTGAATATGGATATTGCCCATTACGATTGCAAAAATTTCCTGATGCTGATGTGGGTCCACATGATTCTCATTTTGGTAACCACTGCTGTGGCAAGAAACTGTGAGCATTACCTTACAGCTGGACTCTGTATTTTATGAATGAGACTCCCAGTTGAGATACTCACTGACAATGACACAGCCCTCTTCAGCTAATGCTTTAGACAGTTCTTAAAAAAATGAGACATCAGGCTCCAGAAGCAATGTGCATATGTGTCTTCAGAGAAAGGAATAGCTGAGAGATGCTACTGCTAATAAACTGTAATACTTACAAGATTATGAATAAAATTGATTATTTTGAGTTCTTGTAGAAGAGGAGAATGTTATACAAAATTGGATTTCTTATTACTACTAATAATATGAATATAGTCAATGTGTAGCATAGTATAAAAATTTTATTTTTATTATTCTAAAAATTTTTCTAAGAGCCAGACAGTTTGTGTAAAAATTGTTACAATTTTTTGGCTGAAGTGGTTGATACCACCAAAATTATTTGATTTTCTATGAATTTGTTTTTTGAATTCTTTGAGAAAGGTTTTGTATGTATTGAGAAATGAGAGATGATCTCTTCAAGCCCTTATGAAAACTTGAACTGAACCAGTATGATGCTCTCAGGATTACCACTCTTTTTAGGAAATCATTTTCCAGGACATTTTCTACATTTTCCAGGACAGCACTTGTTCATGTAGGTTTCATAATTTACTGTGATGTCTAATATTGGCACATATAACCAGTTTTATTCTTACCTTTTTTATGATGTAGGGTTAATGATAAAGTATCTTGGGTTTAAAACTGACAAGTATATAAAAAAAAGACCCCACTCCCCAAAGTAAAAAAGAAAACAAAAGGAAATTCCAATTTGGTTAGTTGTCAGTGGTGTTCCAGAAATGGGTGATCATTCTACATTAAATTAAAATGTAAAATAATTGTTTCTTTCAAAAAATATTAAAATTGCAATTAGTTTGAAGGTCCAATTAATTCAAATCACAGGAAGAAAAAAAATACTAGAAAATTCCCAAGTGTGAACTTGAACAGGTCCTTATGTAGAAGTTTACCATATTTTCTTTAATGAATAAACTAAACCATACAAGGTGTACTCATGGTTTTATTGTTATTAAATTAATACTTATCAAAGAAGAAAGTTTCTTTAAATGAATATCCCTCTTTCTAAGGTGTAATCTTTTATTCAAATAAATACTGTTTATTTTCCCAAATAATCATTGTCATAAACAAAATTTAAGATTTTTCTCAGATATTTATAACTAAAAATAATTGTTAAATCTTTATTAACTTGCTGAATAGCACTAATGTTGACTGATGTTGGATATGATAGCATAATTCTGAATTTATTTTAACTTAATTTACAGAAGTAGTAGCCAGGACAGAAATGTCAAGGAAGTGTAAATTTAAGGAGAAATGAATAACAATCCTGAATTCAAGGCCTGGATAAGCCATGTGGTTGGTGATGTTCATTGTACATTTTGTAAGATATGCCAAAAAGCATTTGATATTAGCAACATTAGCTTATCTGCCATTAAAAGCCATGTCAAAGGATAGGAACACAAGGCTAGCGTAGGTTAAGGCAGTGAACTGCGAATGACTGATTTCTTCAACCTTCCACCCAAAATTCTGAAGCTCGCAAACAGGCAACAATAGCAGAGAATAAGAAAGTAGAGTAGTCCAACCACCAACTTCTGAAAGTGTAGCTCCAAGTTACAACCAAAATTAATACATATTTTTCAAGTGAAGCGGTTTCAGAAGCAGAGATCTGCTGGTTGCTAAAAATTACCATTCCATTTTTCTTTTAACTCCTGTTTGGTTTTGGACATGTTTGCTCAGGAGTTTCCTAACAGTAACATTGCTAAAACTTTTCATGTTGTTCAACCAAAGCAGTATACCTGATTTGTTTTGACTTGGTACCCTATTTCAGAAAGGAACTTATAAAAAGCATCAGATAATCAAATTTCTATGTCATTTAATTTGACAAATGCCTGAATAAAGTTACTCAGACTAAGTAAATAGACTTAATTGTTCAGTACTGGAGTGAGAGTGAAGAAAGAGTAGTAGTAAATTACCTGGACTAGCAATTTATGGCACATATTCAAGCAGAGGTGCTTGTTGAGAGAATGAAGAATTCTCCATCTCCACTTGATCCAAACAAGCTCTTACAAATATTTATAGATAGCCTATGAGTAAACTGGAAGTTTATGAGATTATTGAGGAGGACAGAAGCAAGAAAGACCTGAATGCTTGAAGGTTAGTAAACCTTGAGAGCTGTGGTCTCCATACAGTTCATGGGAGTTTCCAATGGGGCAAGAAGGAGACAAGATGGAAGATTGATGAAAGCCTAAGAGCCCTTTGGAAGATTTTTCATGATACACCAGTTAGGCAGGATGATTTCATTGAAATCACAAAAACCTCAAAATTCCCCCTCAAATTTTATGCTCACAAGGCGATAGAAGATTTGTCAGCGGCAGAGCAGACCATTGTGATATGGCCATCTGTACAGAAATTTATGAACCACTACAAAAAATTCTGCAAAGTGGAACCAATATCAGTGTCCCATCCCATAGTAAAAAAAGGCTGTTGGTGACCACTTTTTTGAAGCCAAGCTAATTTTTTTTTTATTTATATAGCAAAGCTGTTCAGACCCTTCTTTGAAGGTTTTCAAAAGGATGCCCCCACAGTGCCTTTTTTTGGCAAAAGAGCTTAAATCCATCCTGGTTAATTTGCTTTCATGCTTCATGAAGAGAGATGTAATTGAGGCCAATAGTACAACTTTACAATTTCTCAAAATTAATGTGCTGAAGAAGTTGACATTGGCTTTGCCATCAAAATTGCTGTTATTAAATCCTCCGAGAATCTTCCTGGTAACCAACTGCTGGACATACAGTTCAAGAAAGAACATCTAACCTCCCTCTCTACAACAGCAAAAAAATCTGCTGGAAAAATGTCCACTGAATTATGCAGCAGTAAGACATTAAAGATCTCTTAATCTTTTGTTCATGATTAGTCAACAGAGGATTGCCATATTAAAATTTGAAAAGCTTCTTCAGCTGCTTCTGAATGCCAAATAGCTTACTGCACAGCAATGTGACCAAATTCTTGTTAAATATAAAAGATTACTCACTGAGATAGCCCAAGAAAATAAACAAAAGTTCCTAGAGTTTAACTACAGAAGTAACTCCTATCAAGTAGATACATTTCTAGGAAATTTTTTAAGAGGTAAAGTAGAATACAAAAATCTGTGGAAATTACTGAGAAACCTTTTTACATTGTCGCATGGGCAAGCAGCAGTTGAAAGAGGACACTATGTAAACAAGGACATTTTTGGAGGAAACCTGAAAGAGAAGACACTGATTTTTCTAAGACTTACACAAGATTCATCATCAGATGACCCATTAAAAATAATACCCAAATCCCTAATACTGCATTGCAAATCTTCAAGAATGATGTATGTTAGTTATTTGGGGAAGGAAAAGAAAAAGAAAGAATCTGCAAATAACATTAAAAGGAAAGACTTCAGCTCCAAAATCATAAAAGTGATCAGAAAGAGGCAAAAAAATAATGGCCAGCATCAAAGTATTGCAGAAAAATATAGTCACCATTCTAGATACAAGTTGAATTAAAAGAAGAAAGATAAGAAAGCTATAAGTAGACTAACCTCAGCATTCTTGCTAGAGCTTCATATTTAACACTTTATTTTTAACAAATCCAAGTCAAAGTTTACTCTTTGTGTTCTGTTTTTTTTTGTTGTTTTTCATCTCTAGTGATTTATTTGACAAAAGCAAATTTAACTTAAAATCTTCATTTCAGTTTATTTAAGCCAATGCAGCAATAGGGATGCTTGTAACAACCCATTATTATTCTATCCATTAAATCAAGTGTCTTCAACTGAACCCAAGATACTTCATCAGGCACTTATTTTTCAACCTAAAAACATTATAAATCATTTATTTAAGTAAAAAAAAAAAAAAGTTGTTAATGTCCAACATCAATTTGTTTCAAATAAGTTATTCCCCTAAAAGTAATGTCTACCAGCTTTTGCCCATTTGTCAATTTGATCTGTAACCATTTATTTTTTTATGGAGGTACCAGAAAAAAATGTTATCCATTAAAAATGAAATTAGAAATTTGCTGTCAAGAAGAAAAAAATACTGGCAAACATTATTGATAAGTAAGCAAGTTAGATATAAATAATTATAATAATATTTATAATTGTGTTATTAAATTATTTTCGTGACTTTTGTCCATTTTTTGACTTTTGTGGTCCTACCACCCCTTTGCTTGTTTTAAGAAATATTTTTAGCAGAAATATCTTCAGTAAATAATCCCTACATCGGAGTTCAATAAAATAAGTATGACAACTGGCAGGTTTTGTTTTAAAGTAAAAGTAGTTTCTACTTAGATTCATTTTTACTTAAATTACATAGTACACTAGCACTAGAAGCACTAATTTAAAGTTAAACAAATATTAGATAAATAAATTGAAAACAAAAGTAAACATTATTTTGAATTGAACTTTTATTTATTTATTTTTTTTTGGTATTTATCTTGTAATAGTAAAATTTTGAATGAAAAGGGTCTATTAAAAGTTTAATACTTACATTTACAATTAATTCACCTAATAATATTTTCAGTCAAAATTGAATATTTTATTCAAGTGAGTCATTTTGTAAAGTAACAAAAAATAGTAAATGAACAATAATTTGTATTCATATTCTTCAGACATGGGTTTTGGTTGTAAAAAATTGAAACTGAAATATGAAATGCGAAATCCAAGAGAAATAATCTTTTATATTCACCCTAAAATTTGAAACATCTATATTTAAATACATTTAAAAGACATCCAGTTTTTAATGTAAAATATCAAACCCAAGTTAAGTTTAAAATAATTCAGAGTATATTTGTTAACTGTAACAATGACATTAATTTTGTGGTTTGAGACAGTGGTTCTAAAGTAATTTAAATTTTCCAGGAAAAAATACAAACATTTTCCAGGGGGATTTTTTTGAAAAAAAAAACAAAAAAAACTCCCATTTTTCCAGGGTCTCCAGTCCTGGAAAATTTATATTTTACCATGCTCCTTTATTCAATAAAAGGACTGCTAGAAGGAACTGTTGAGAAAGCAATTAACAGTTGAGGAGGAAACATTAGCACCCATACTTCAAGAGGACTAGTCCAGCTGAGGGGGTCATAACATAGGGAAAGAAAGCCAACAGATTCAAACCCCAGGATAGAACATCCCTTTCTGTGCATTCCCCGAGAAGAATTTAGTGAACAAACTTTCAAGTTTAACTTTCCAGCAAAGTACGATGAAAAATGCTCTAGATAACAACCAGTCTGTTATATAAGAATAAAGTGTTACTGCTGACACTGGAATTTGAACACAGATCACCAGAGAGCAAACACAGGTGATCCAATTTTGAATGAGTAGATCACGTGATGGTAAAGGAAATGTATTTATGGAAATTAGCATGGTGTCTAAGTGATCACTATATGGCTTACTACTCGGATCACTTTAAAGATCACTATTCAGTGGTTACTTTTCAAGTGTGTATTATTGAGCAAGAGCGTGAGTGTTATTCAAAAGGCGTCTGACACTGGTATTGTTTAACAGCATTACTATAGTTGTATCTGTGATTACAAGGTCTACTCCAATGAGCATTATGAAAGTGACAACGAGTATTCGTTGACATTACAAAAGTGGCGACGAGGATTCCTTGAACTTACACAAGAATTCGTTCAATTTACAAGAGAAAAAAAAATTAATCTGCAACATATTCAGCAGAGTACAGCAGAATGGAAGAATTAAAAGCTATCATGGTTCAAATTTTGCAGCAACAAAAACTACAAGAACAACAATTGCAGCAACAAAAACAATATCATGAACAGCAATTACAATAACAGACGTTTTTTCAGTTGTTTACCAAAACAATGGAAGGAAAACTTCAAATTCATTCACTCCAGATGCTGTTGCTAATTCAATCAGCAAATTTGTGTACAATCCAGATGAAGAGATAACATTTCCAGCTTATTACAGAACATACAAAGGGATCTTCAAAAGAGATTGTTCACATTGGAATGATGAAAAGAAAGTTTCATTATTGTTGAACATGAAAAAATGCCCCCCCCAAAAAAAAAAAACCAGGTGAGATAAATTTTGATGAGACTGTTCTAATACTATCAAAAATTTTTGGTGGTAGGAGTTCATTATTTAATACATGGTGGCAATGATGAAGATTTTGTCACTTATGCAGGAGTCGTGACTTGAGAATGTGAAAAGTTCAAGTTAAATGAATTAACTCCTGATTTATTTAAATACATGATATTCATACAGGATGTAACTTCTAATAAGGATGCAGAGATAAGATCCAGGATACTTGCTAAATTAGAAATGGATCCCAAATTAACTCTAGAAAATAGTGGAAGAATATCAACGTATTGTGAATTTGAAACTCGATAGTGCAAGGATTGAGGTAGAAGACAATTCACAGGTACATAGTGTCAAACCATCTAAGAGAAGAAACTACAAACGTTTTTCAACTCCTAATAGAACAGTAAAAAAAGAATATAGCCCCCCCACACACACACACACACACCTAATACTTGCCACAGTTTTGGAGTTAAGCATTTTAAAACTGATCGTTTCTTCAAGAGCAAAAAAATGCTGTGAATGTGAGAGATTAGGACACAAAAGATACAAAAATATGGAGAAAGAATAAAACGTATGTGAACATGATAAATATATGGAGTAATGATTCAGTTATGTGCCATGTGTGATGCACATTTAGGCAATCATCTATCTTTCGATACATGACTGATGAGGCAGATTTTTTTTCACACAGTAGGTTGCCATTTCTTTCTGCTGTAGACCAGTTGCCAACCAAGGCTATAGAACCCAGCCTGTCCTACTATTTACCTATAGTTGGGGGGAAAAAAAAGAGGATTCATACTTTTCCCACCCAAGGTTATTAGCACATAAGTGAATGTAATGGATTCGACTGAAATTTGAACTCAGCTCTCCGACTCCTCAATCCGAGCCGCTATCCATTACACCATATCTCAAAAGAGGAAATTTGTTTTTGTGCAAATTGACGATGTAAAAATAAAATTGCAACTCGATACAGGATCTGGTATGACTATTACAAATGAACAGACATGGAGAAAAATGGGTAAACCCAGTTTATTGACTTCTGGTAAAGTTGCACAGGGAGTCTCAGGAAAGAGATTTAACTTTTTGGGTGAATTCAGCTGTAATGTTTCTTTTGTGGGAAAAACTAAAAAAGCAGTGCTGTTTATATTAAAGAATACTGCTAATTTGTTTGGAACAGACTGGATTGCATTGTTTGATCTGTAGGACCTTCTAAATAACTCTTTTTGCAACAAGATAAATATTGTTACCTCCAGTACTAATATGGCAACTAAAAAAATTGAAAAATGAACTGAAAAAGAGTTTTCCAGAAGTTTTCTCAGAAGGTCTAGGGACATGTTCAAAAGCAAAAGTTAAGTTTGAGTTAAAAGACAATGTTACACCAACATTTAGACCAAAAGGGAGTGTACATTTTGCAGCCTTAGATCCAATTAATAATGAATTAGACAGACTAGAAAAATTAAGTGTCATGTCAAAAATAGACTATTCTGAATGGACATCACCAACAGTCTACGTTAAAAAAAGAATAATAAAATCTGTATAGGTGCTTATTTTTCAACAGGGTTAATTGAAAGTTCAAAACAATATAACTACCTGTTACCAATTCCAGGGGAAATTTTTGCCAAGTTGAATAGAGGTAAATTTTTTTTCTAAATTGGACCTGTCAGACAACTTCTAGTGAACGAAGACTGCTCAAAATTATTAACAATTAACACTCATAGAGGGTTATACAAATTCAACCAACTTCCTTTCAGTATAAAGGTAGCACTAAGCACATTACAACATATAATGGATACCATGCTTTCCAGTTTAGATTGTGCTCAAACATATTTGGATGACATACTTATTAAAAGTAAGACCTGAAAGCAACATGCAGAAGATGTAAAGAAAGTATTTGACAGAATCAAAGAATATGGTTTTAAGATTAGTGAAGGAAAATGTGAGTTATTTATGTCCAGACTTAAATATCTAGGACAAATTATTGATGAAAATGGTACACTACTGGATCCTTCAAGGCTGAGCGCAATAAAGGACATGCCCGGTCTAAAGTTGAGTGGTTTGGAAATTTATGTTTCAGTATTGGTTTTCATTTTTCTTTTCTTGATACCGTGGTTTTCGATTCAGTTTTTCAGTTTTTAATTTATTATTTTTGTATGTGCTTTTATTCATTAAATTATTATTTTTTTGTTTTGTTTTTTTTACAGCAGTATTTTGCTTTGAACAGCCAAAAATACAAAATATGATCCCCATACCAAGACTAAATTTTTCACTTACTTTGATTTGCAAAATCAAAGTGACCAATCTTTATCAATATTCTTGAAATTGTACATTCAAGGCAGTGATTACACTACAACCAGGAAGATGGAAAATTTCTTCTCTGACCAATGCTTCAATTCCTTCAAAAATTATAAAGCAAAAAAAAAAAAAGAAAAGGACACTGACTGACATCTTGTTTTCGATGAAAAAAGTTTATTTATAAATTCTTACAAATAAATTGTCATCTATAAATAACCATCATATTTATTAACAAACTGGTAAAATACAAAAAAAATTGTCCACATAAACTATCTATATTTGTGTCTTTAGACAACACATTTGAATTATAAGAGAAAATAGTTTATGATATGGCTTTTAAAAATCCCAAAAAATGAAACTAAAAAAAAAAAAAAAAAAAAAAAAAAATATGGCAATGATGAAAAAGGTGCGAAGTCAACTGTTATTGGATTTTTCAAAAAATTTTTTCTAAACAAGGAAAATCAGTGAGTTATTTTTTAAAATATTTTTAAAAAATTTATCTTTATCTAGAACAAATACAGAAAAATAAAAAAAGCATTTTTAATTTCATTTTTAGAATACTAAATTCCCAAATCTGCCTGTATTTTTTTTTTTTTTTTTTTAGATAAACATTTTAAAACTGAAATTAAAACTATTTTAATCATTTTATAATCTTTCAGAAACTATTTACAATTGATGGAAGATAAAATAAAAGATATTTTTAAAAATAAAAGGAATTAATTTTTTTTTCTAAGAATATTACCCCCATAACAGTACCAGCGAATTATAGTGGCTAAAAAGAATAATTTTAACTTTTGGTTTAAGAAAATGACTTGCATTTTTAAAATATACACATTTTAAACCTGAGATTAAAACAAACCTTATTTTTTAATATTTAATTTTAAATTGAATTCACTGAAATAGAAACATTTTTTATTTTAGAAAACAAACAATTTTATTTTTAATTTTACAGTAAGAGACTCTGAAATATCTCAAAATATACAAATTTTAAAAATGAAATTAAGAACTATTTTAATTTTTTATCTAATTTAGGTTATTTTTAGATAAAAAAAAAAAAAAAAAAAAAAATTTTTCTTGTTTACAACAACTTTTCGTGATTGGTATACTGTACTGGCTTACTAGGAAACCCTTACAAAACATCCAACTTCATAAAATTTAACATTAACATGAAACTGGCAACTATTTTTTTTATTTTTGTCCGCTATTTTGTTGTTAACTTTACTTTACCACAAAAAGTTTTTTTTTTTTTGAAAACTGAAACAAATAAATTTCAGACATGTCGTTTTTTCCTTCTTCATTTCTTTTGTATACAAATAGATTTCACATTTATTTCCTAAAACTAGTCAATTAAATGTTTTTAAACATTTTTGTTCAACTTTTTCTCTTACAATAATGGTATAAATGTTGATAAAATTTTATTTTATTAACATGTGAAGGTATTTTTCAATAGTGTTTCTTTGGATATGGTCATTAATAAAATGAATAAAAAAAAAAAAAAAAAGAAAAAATGAACGATTTTCGTTTATATAAAATGTTTCAATGCGGTTTCACATGTGAAAATGAAAATTAAAAAGTACCTTTTTTCAGTTAAACCGCCCATCTCTAGCTTTTTTCAACAAATGTAACAAAAAAAAAGTTACAAGCATTAAAGGGTTTGCTATCATACATATAAAAAAAAAAACTCACAAATTAAAGCACCCTTAAAATAACCTGCTGAAAAAAGATGTGAAATGGGATTGGACAGATAAATGTCAAAATGTCCTTTGAAAAGATCAAAGCTGTCTTAACATGATGATTTGTCACCCAGCTCATTTTGACCCTAAATAAAAGATTGTGGTTGCATCAGATGAAAGTGATTCTTTTTGGAATAGTGATACTACACAAATATGAGGACAAAACATTTAAACCAATAGCTCATGCTTCAAGATCATTAATTGCAGCTGAAAAAAACTACAGGCAGATAGAAAAGGAAACATTGGCCATTTTGTTTATAAATGGAAAAAGTTTGATAAATTCTGTCACATTTTAGAGAATTCATAAAACAAACAGATTTTTTTAACCAAAATATTGTCCATATATGGATCAAAAAAAGGTGTTCCCACATATACAGTGAATAGACTGCAGTACTGGGAAACTATCCTATTGAATTATAATTATAAAATGGAATGTCTACCATCCAAAAAATTAAGCCATGCAGACAGATTGTGCTAGACGAATACCAAGTTTCTGCAAACCACTTGAAGACAGTAATTGCAGCGATAAAGGCCAAAAATGAAATTAATATTATACAATACTGTAAGAGAACTACCCATAACATTGGAGGAAATCAAATTTAAGGCAGAAAAAGAAAATAAAAAAATTTTATAATGAAAATGAAGGAGAAATTAAGATCTAAAGGAAAAAATATTATTGGAAATAATGTATTTATATTATGTAATTATTTACTTATATGCATAGAGAGTAGTGATACCAGCATCATTGCAAAGACATATGTTAAAAGAATTTCAGAGGACATCCAGGAATTTCTAGAATGAAATCCTTAATGATGTCTTATACTTACTGGCCAAAAATGGATAAGGATATTGAAAATTTAGTGAAATTATGCAGAGACTGTGCTCTGGTAGTGAAGCCACCACCTATCAAAATTCAACCTTGGCCAAAAACCGATATGCCATGGTCTAGAATACATATAGACTTCGCAGGACCATTAAACAGAGCATACTATTTAGTGGTAGTCGATAGTTACACTAAATGGCCAGAAATATTAAAATGTAGAAGACCGACTACTGCAGTAACGATAAATTTCCTACACAAGATTTTTGCAAGGTTTGGTGTTCCTGACTATCATTTCAGATAACAGCACTCAATTCATGTCTAGTGAATTTAAGTGTTTTTGCAAATCATTAGCAATAGAACATATTACAACTCCCCTTTATCACTTAAGATCAAACAGACAAGTGGAACGATTTGTCAATATGCTTAAAAGGGCACTAAAAAGTTGGAGGGAGAGGAATCAAATCAGAAATTTCTGAGTGTTTACAGAATAACACCAAACCCGAACACCTTGTCTGGAATGTCACCTACGGAGTTGATGTTCACCAGAAAGATTGTCTGTTTTCAATAAGTTATTACCAGAACGCAAGGCAAGAACATCAAGAAATAATACAAGTAGATACTTGAAACCTAGAGATAAGGTATTTTTTAAGATGTATCAGCATGGAAAGGAATTCTGGGAAGAAGGCATTATGAAAAACCAGATTAGCAAAATGGCATACATTGTACAGGGACAAAGGTAGGAACATAAGTGACACCTTAATCAGTTAAAATGTATATTCACTGATTTAAAAAGTTCCCAAAAAGAGGTACCAATGGAAATGTTGTAGGACATGTTTAACGCACCTATGCCATCAAAAGTTGCTGAACCAAGGGTTTATGGCAAAAGAAAAAGAATGTCAACAGAATTTCTAAATATTGAACCGAAGGTGAAGAAGTACAGAGTCCAGGGGAAGTCATCTCAAAGAGTAGGTGTTATTTAGGAATAAAGTGCCACTGCCAACACTGGAGTTTAACACAGATCACCAGAGAGCAAGCACAAGCGATCCCATTTTGAATAAGTAGATCATGTGATGGTAAAGAAAATGTATATATGGAAATTAGTGTGGCGTCTAAGTGATCACTATACAGATTACTATCTGGATCATTATACGGTGGTTGCTTTTCGAGTGAGTATTATCGAGCAAGTGCTATAGTACGAGTGTTATTTGAAGGTGTCTGACAACAGTATTGTTCAACAGCATTACTCTAGTTGTATCTCTGATTACAAAGTCTCTACTACAATGGGCATTATGAAAGTGGCGACGAGTATTCATTGACATTACAAAAGTCGCAACAGGTGTTCATTGACATCACAAAACTGAAAACATTATAAGTCCTACCTGCTGAGACATCTTATTACTGAGTATTCAGTTAAGAACATAGGTGGATGCATTTTGTATTTTTTCCTTATACAATTTTTTGCTTCCTCTAAGGATTTTAATTTAGTTTTGTTCTAAGAGGCAACAAAATTAAATAGAGCAAATATTATTTACGAATTTAAATGCCCATTAAGGAACTGTATTCCTGATCAATCAAAATTCATAAATAATTATATAGGCCACACTACCACATGTTTGACACGAAGATTCACTCTACACCTTTCTGACCATAGTTCAATTAGATCTCATTTGAATATTCATAGAGACCTACCGGATGCGATTCGTAACATACTTGTTGACAACGCAAATATAATAGCATCATCTACATGCAAAAAAGGCTAAAAATAATAAGCCTTATTAATAAAAAAAAAAAAAAAAACAACACTTAATAATATCAACTATGAATATCAACAATATCTTGACTGTGTTTTGAAAAATGAAAACATTATGTAAATACATACATGTAACAAACTATTTCTTATTTAATTGTTAAAATATTTCATCCTTGAAAATGGCTAAATGTATAGCTGAAAGCATTCAGAAAAAAATATTCGGACATTTTTTATATAATTTATCATCTGAAAAGAAAAAAATTATTAGATCACTTGAGAAATTGTATAAAAAACTAAATCAAAGCACCTTGTCTGTCATATTCAATGAAATGTACATGAAAGAAGGATTGCTGTATAAATATATATATATAAGGTTTTTTTTCTACACTTACATCAGTATTTCATGAAAAATATTTCATATTAACAAATGAAACTTCCTCCTTTGAGAAAAATAATTCTATATTTATTTTACTGATAATTGTGTTAATAGGCAATGTATGGTGGAGGCATATTCTGTGTTATCTCAGATGATTGTGTGGGTGCATATATCAAATTTATATTGAACTGTGTAACTAATTAAGTGATAAGCATAAATATTTCTTGTAAATTTATGTTCATACTAGCATATTTAGAGTAAAATAGATACTAAATTTAGTACAGTGTAACCCAGATATAAGAGAGATTTTCTCTGATCCTAAATTAGAGCCTGTGTTAATGTATATAAAATAGACCAAACCCGGATATACGATAAACCCGGTCCCGACAACACTTTGTTACACTGTACAAAGATTTTTCTGATGTTATTGCAATGCTCACTTTGAGCATGTGTGTGTATGGCTTTATACATAGCAATTAGGGAATACAAATATATTTGTAGATATTATTTGTAATAAGCAATATTTGTAAACTGATTTCAAGAAAATACAAGGTTTTTATTTTTCTGATTACCAATGAAAGATCTTGTTGCTATTAGGTATTTACCCATTTAGGTATACAAAGAAAAATATTCATTTTATGAGTATATGTTCTGTAGTGTTTTGCAAAGAATATCATGGAGAATTTTCTTTTTCAAATAGATACTTTTCAGTATACAGAATAGATATTTTTTTCAATATAGTTTTCAAAGAGTTGGAGCTTGCATTCATACTAATAGAAAAATATTGACAAAAAGTAATGAGTTGATTTAAAATTAGAAGCTTCATTTATACCTGAGGCAAATCTTTGTCAGTCAGTTTGTTCATGTATTTCTGAAATGTCTAATTTCTAAAACTTTAAAATAGCTACATGTAATCAGTACCTATAAGTTTATTTTTATTTTTGTATAGTATTTGTGGAAAATAGAACTATTTTCTTTCTGAATTTCTGGGTTAAGGAGTTAGCATTATTTACATTTGGACTAATGTCCTCATCTTTGTGATTATTATCCCAATGTTTTATTAATTGTGTCCTCTAGCCTTCTTTCAGTGTCTGTCAATCCAGGTAAGCATCCAGGAATTTCAAACTGAACCCATTATTTAATCTATAGGGGCAAATTGTTCTTGTTCGACTGTCCATGTCTAGGGATATCTTGTCTTCGTTTTTTAGTACTGACCATTTATTACTTACCCTGTTTCCAATGTATTTAAGTCCGTACTACTCTGTGCTGGGATTGAACTCACACCAAATTCCTGAACCAACATTTTAATCAACGGGGGTTATTGTCTTGTGAGACAATCCTGGACCTAAAGCTTGGAACCTTAACCCTAATGTTCATATTGCTTGCCTTCACTGCTGAAACCCTATTGTCATTAATGGCTTTCATATGATATTTATTTCTGTGCTAGACCTACTGAAGAAGCCATCATAGCCTAGCATATTTTCAGATTCTCTTCTCTCTAGCACTTTTACCCACAAGGTTTGATGGCTATTCTTTTTCTTCCATACATAATCAGCCATAAAATAATATTTTGTCAGCTTTAATATGTATAAATTATTTTCTTTATAAGATAATTTACTTTTTGATTTTTTACAAACAAGTATACAACTGCTGAATGGAGCTCAATAAATTTGATAGTTATTAAGTTGAGCCATAAGTAATTTCTGTTTTGGGAGCCAATTGTAATAACTGTCTCATCCTAACTACTCAAACATGGCAGTTAATAAATTAGGAGCATACTAACACAACATAGCTTTTGCACAGCAGTGGTAGCATATACAGTGGATTAAAAGAAAAATGTTTTTTTCCTTCATGCCAATGCAAGGCAGCATACAGCAAAAATGACTTGGAAAAAAATTTTGAAACTCAATTGGTCTGTTCTACTTCACCCACCATATGCACCTAACTTAGCTTTTTTGATTGCTGCAAAACACTGATGAGGAAACCTCTCTAATGAAAACCTGATTCAGGAGTTTGCCAAAATATTTTTCATATCAAAACCTGCATAATATTTTGCTCTAAAGTTATTAAAGAGCTGCTTAATAGGTGGTAACATGTCATAGCAAATAATGGTTAATATATAATTGAATAAAACATAAT
Source organism: Acanthosepion pharaonis (assembly GCA_903632075.3). Classification (NCBI taxonomy): domain Eukaryota; kingdom Metazoa; phylum Mollusca; class Cephalopoda; order Sepiida; family Sepiidae; genus Acanthosepion; species Acanthosepion pharaonis. Next base: position 134,842 of record CAHIKZ030000501.1, read on the forward strand.
TGTACTTTATTTTTTGAAGAATAAATTTGATAAAGCAAAACCAGTCTGGTATATAAAAAAGGAAAAAAAGAAAAAGAAATAGAAGGAACACTATCTTGTTTACACTGCCATTTAATATGGAGCAAAAACCAAGACTGTAAAAATATTTTTCAAATTGTTGAAAAATTGCTTCCCTAGGGAATTGAAATTGTCAAGGATTTTTAATAAGAACAGTGAAAATAAGTTACAGATTTATGTCTACAGTTGAAAAACAAATAAAAAGACACAACAAAAAGGTATTATATGGAAAAGAGAAAGAGAAGCAAAGATGTAACTGCAGAGATTCAGATAGGTGTACTTTTAAAGGAAATTGTCAGGTTAGAAGTGTGGTATACTGGGTGTTGTTATTAGGTTTAGGTTCATTGTTTGAAGTTGAGAAGGGGTGGTGTATTGATAAACAAACTGAAAGTGTTGAATTTGTTGAGAAAATAGACAAATAAGAGTGAAACAAAATGAGATTTAAGTTTTTATTTTATTGGGAACTTTTTTGTGTAGAGAAAATTTCAAAGTTAGTTTCTTTTGTGCATATATTTTCCTTTCTTGTTAAGTTCTTTGGAATCCTAATTTCTCACCAAAAAATGTATAGTATATTTTTTATTAGCTTTATATAGTGAATATAATAACTTTAAAATTTTTTGACTGATCATTCTCAAAGTCATCAAAAACAAAAATGAAGTTAGTTTTAAAGATTCAGGAATAAATTTTTATAGGCCTGATAATGTGATAAAATAATCAAAACTGATAAGCAATCATAAAATGCCCTAAAGTGAAATGGCATGAAAGGCACCAAAATACAATCAGATCAGCCAGAAGTCCCATTTTCTTCCTAACCCCTTTTTCATCCTCTTTCTTCCAGTACCTAATAAACACTGGTCGCATTTTGTGTCGGCTCTCTCCTAAACCTGGTTTGTTCTGTTTTCCATGACTTAATGTAACATAGTGACAGCGAGGAAGTAATTCACACTTTACAATGCTGCAAATGAGGACTGATAGCAACAAAAAAGGCTGTCCCGCATAAGCAATTTCAGTGGCATCCAGCATTTGGAGTGACAAAAACATGGCAAAAAATAAAGTGACTATGTGTGTGAAAATGGTGGGAGGATTCCAGTCAAACATATTGCCACTGAGCAAGCTGGACACTAAGACTAATGCTTCAGAAGGATGGAAGCTCTGGAAACCGATGTGGAATAATAACACCATCATGACCAAACTGCGCAAACAAAATAAGGAATACTAAATGGCACTATTTCTTCACACTATTGGACCATACACGTTGATCGTTTACAACAGTTTTCAATTTGCTTCAATGGAAAACAAGGATGGTTGGAACACATAGCCAAGTTTGATCAACATTTTATCGGACAGACCAACAAGACATATGAACAACATGTCTTCAACAAAAGAGACCAGGAACAAGGTGAGAACATGGATTCATATCGAACTCTGCTTTGTAACTTAGCAAAGTCTTGCAATTTTTGTGAAGGTTTACATGATTCTTTGCTACATGACCGCAAGAGACAACCAGGCACATAAAATACAGCGTTCAACACTAAATCTCAAACAATGTACATAATTGTACATATGCCAAAGTTGTGAAGCTATGACTAGACAGTTGAAAGCTACAACAGACCTCAACATGACAGCCAAAATAAACAGAGTGTAAAAACAAAGTTACAAACAGAAATACCATACTAAACAGGGACAAATCGACTGTAATTTCTGTGGCAAGACACATGAAAAAGTAAAAACGGAAAGAACTATGTCCTGCATGGGACCAAAAATGTAAATTTTGCAACAGTAAAAACCATTTTGAATAATATGTGCTGTGCGTAATACTCAGGGAGAGAGCAGTAAGATTATCTATGGTATGCAAATATGATGCTAGAAAGAAGTGAGGTGAAATTGCAAGTGGACTGTGGAGTTGCCATCAATCCCACAGAAATATGTGTGTGCATAATACCTAGGGACACCAATTTTCCGCAATCATGGAATCGCAGATTCGTTGAAACGGAATCTCGTATTTTTCCATGCAATCATTTTCCATCATAAATTAATTCTTTCTTTTTTTTTTTTTCAAATAAAATACTTGAAAACTGTCTCTTAGGTTTTCTTCGATATTTTAATAAATAAAACAATGTAACGTAATTTCCTTTAAATTTATTCTTTAAATATTTGTAGTTATTTTTCCTCTTAAGACCTAAAAAAGAATTTTAAAATTCTGCACTCGTACAATAGAAAATTTTATCTTATTTTTGAATATTAAAAAAAAAAAAAAAAAAAAAAAAAAAACTTTATGTAGCAAAGCAAAGCAGATAAAAGTCAGTTGGTTACAGCATCCACCCCCAACCCAATGAGACTTGGTCCCATTGATAAAGTGGAAATGGGAATTATAGACAATAGTTTGAACCTAAAAAACGAAAGAAATTTTTAAAATCTATTTTTTTGGTTTAATTTCATTATTTGTTATTTTATGAAATGCTACATTTCTCTCATACAATTTATTATAAATATAGAAAAGATTTTTCTTTCAACATCCGACTACACAGTAAAGCAGACAGATTTAAATAAAATTTTCGGCACTTATTCATTAATGGATAAAACTTTATAAAAATAGTTAGTCATTACCCCACTTCATTTTGATACATTGTGAATACCATTAAAATGTGGGGAGGGGGCGGTAATGACAAATATTCTTATAATTTTTTTTTTTTTTTACAAAGAAAAATTCTTGAAGATATCATTTCAGCAAAAATCAATTTGCAATATCAAATCAGAAAATTTATCCTGAAGATTACAAAAATAATTCAATAAAACTCAAAAAATAATTTTTATTGAGATTTAGTGATTGCATAAATAAAACATTTATTTTCTTTCAGATTTGACAGGGAAAAAAAATCTACAATAAGTATTTATTTTTTTAAAATTTGTAATTTTTCAGTACGATTTTGAAATTCTTCTGGTTGCTGATGACAAAAAAATTTTATATTAAAAAAAAGATGTGTTTGAAGAATCTAAAGATGTAAAAAGTGATATTTTTACATCGGGGAAATTTTTTTTTTTTTTTTGCAATAGTTGAATTATTTTTTGTACAGAATATCAAATAGAAAATAATTCAACAATTCTGAATTATACCCCTATTAAAGGTTAAAAATAATATGACGTTGTCTAGAATATTTTATAAATCAATTCAATAAGTCTTTTTCAATTTTCCTCAGTTTTTTAAAGCAGCACTTTCTTTTATTTAATAAATTTTCTTAAAATAATTAAGGAACTTGATTTGGTGTATAAATATTTCATGACAAATACAAAATAAAAATGTTAAAAAAAAAAAAAAAAAAGTTGAAAAAGAATATTACTTCACTTTAATTATTATTTTTTTTAATATTTTCAATGAGTATTATTAGGATATAGAATCCGAACAAAAGTAGAGAAATGAAACAAGGTTGAAAAGTTTTTATTTTTTAATGACAGCAGCACATAATAAATTAGTCTTCTCTTCTTACACAAAGCCGCCAGCCTAGTAGACGAAGGTGAAACATGTCATTAAAAAGGCTTTTCCACTTTTTGTCTCTCAATATAAAAAAATATTCTAAGTTTCAAAGTGAAATAATTTTATTTATAGAATAAAAAAAAATACTACCTTACTGGCTATAGAAAGTTAAAAATAAACGAAATCAGTTTATGTATTTTGGGAGTTTTAGTCTTTCGCGTTTAATTAAATTTGATCATTTAAAAAAATTTTTTTTTTTTGCAAAAGTGTGGTTTGTCTATTGTTTGATCTAGAAAGTTGTTAATGGATGGAATATACATTGCTGCTGTGTTCAAAAATGTTGTTTTTTTTTTGGTATATATTAAAGTGTAGAGTCAATATTTTCCAAATTTTTATGAATTCATCCTTAATTTTATTAATTTTGTGTCATAATTTTTCAAAATGGCGGATTGAAATTGACGGTATGAAAGTTTTCAAGATGTTTTTTAATGCCTTAAAATACGCAAATTTTCTTTTTTAAATTAGCTTAAGATTATTGTCTTTCAAGTAGAACCAAAACTTTACTAAAAAAATGCGTTAAAATTTTTATCTCAAATTTTGGGGGAAGCCTCATAAAAATCCCCTGAAAAAGTGAAATGACATAAATACAAAAAGGTATTTTTTATAAACTCGTATTTGTTGACTTAGTAAAAACGTTTCTCTCCATTAATGCAACTTGTTCAAATAAAAACAAATATTTTTTTTATTAACAAGTTGCCAGATATCTTAATTTCCAATGAATTAACACTAACAGTAACACAATAATAAATTTACATTCTTTTTGTTTTAAAGAATAAAACATCAAATAATCAAACGCTTTTAAAATCAACAAAAACCTTTTTAATTTTTTTTTTTTTTTAAATAATTCTTCAAGACATACAATCACGGATTAGGTCACGATAAAACTTTTGATTCAAAAAAGTACTAACATTAGAACAGTTATTGTTTACATATTTTAATAAAACGTTTTACTTTTTCCAACTAATAATTTGAGCACAAATTAATTAGTCAATATTCACCAATTCAAATTTCAAAGTAATCACAAACAGACCGGAAACTTTTCCGGACCAAAGACGTTTCGTTTAGTAATTGTGTAATATTTTAGCCATATTAGTACATTGCGCAATAGCCAGAGGGCATTCAATTTCAACTAAAACCTTCATAAGTTTAATTTCGAATTTCAATTTTATTTTATAACAATTGCGAAAAAAGAAACAATCTTATGACCCCCAAAAAGTATTTGCGATTACCTTGGATTGGCGAAGTTTAAAAGGATGAGAGAGCTAGACAAAAAAAAAATCTCTCAGAGACAAAAAGTCAACTCAAAATTTCTTTTTTTAGTTCTGCATTTTTGAACATTTTCTTGTCATATTGCTTTTTACGTTTTGTTTTTCATTAAATTTGCAAATTAGTGGCCTTTTTTAAGTACTTGTTTATAAATTTTTATTTTGAACATTACAACTTTTTCGATATTCAGTTTGAAATAGATTTTTCTTTAAGAACTTACGTTTTTTTTTACTTAACTATTTTTCTTTTCTTTAAATCATTTGTACTTTTCATATTTTTTTACAAGAAAGAATAAAATTTGGGCTAAAATAGCGTTAAAAATAAATAAATCTGAGAGACCATAGGAGTGAAACTCTCTAAAATGATTTTCTGGCTGATCTGAAAATTAGATCAGCCAGAAACGCATATTGCTTGGCTTAAGATTGAAAAACACCAGTGGATTCTAGAATTGCTGCTTGAGTCATCGAGAAACTTACCTCGTTGGAACCTCAGGTGGGTAAACTTTTCCCTTAAATTAATAGTCAAAAAAAGATAAAATTTTACAAAAGACAGCTCTATTCGACGCCATTCCTTTTCCAACGAATGTCACGTGACCGCGAGCGTCTCGGAATTCCGCAGCTTTTTTTTCTGCACAACCCCAATTTTCAGTTCTAAAAAAAAAAAAAATAACTGATACTTGGTGCCTGAAGATCATTGCCCCAATGTAAGTGGCAGTAGCTAAACAATTTATGAATAAACCACCATAAAATATTACATTGGTAATCAAATATAACATATTGACTCAATTATGTGAATTTCTTACATACCTTTCTGACAAGATAAAAGGATTTGGGGGGAGATGAGAGAATGTCCAATCTCTTATCCAGAGTTATTAATGGTGCATACGAAAAAAAAAAAAAAAAACAAATACTCCGGTATGAAATTTGAAATAAATTTACATTCATTAAATAAAAGACATAAAAAGTAATAGCTCGGAATACAAAATTTACAAAACAAGCTTGCACAAAATTTTCCTTTATGTGCATAACACAGAGGCAAGATAACAAGTTTACAATTCTGTTGGGCTCATAAAACAATTAAAAATTAAAATTTATCAACGAAATGATTCATTCAACTGTTGAAAGGTGTTGAGAAGTTTGATAATTCCCCATTGCTGGGTTTCTGATTTGTTTAGACAATAGTCCAGTTTTACAAACTGAGATGAAATAAATCTTGTACTTTCATAAACTACAGAAAGATAATTGCATATCTCTCTAAATTTGTAGAATTGTCTCCTTTTTCTTTTATATCATTTTCTTCTGTTACATTTTTTTTCTTTCAATTCCTTTCTTTTTGTCATCAGCATTGACTTATTTTTTTTTCTTTTTAACTTCCAAAAACGGCCAACATCTTCCTTGCTAATGCCAAAACCCTTCTGTTCTGTTCTATTTACCCTTTAATTACTTTATATAATTTTTCATTGTTTTTTATTATATAAATTTTTATAAAAACTAATGTATAAAGCTGTAAGACAAAGAGATATCCACCCGATGATCAAGTATTGCCTGACGAAGCTCCAAAACTTTAGGAATTAAGACTGGCTTTCATAGCTATTTACCTAAGCTATTCTGTGTCTGGAAAAAAAGTCATTAATAATAGTGAGGATTGAACTCATAGTAGTGTTAGTATTACTACAAATAAATAAACTTCCTATAAGATTTAAAACTCCTATTTATTTACATTTTTACAATAATGTGAGTGTAAAATGGTTTCCTGCAAATATCTTTTCATAGTATTTAAAATGTTTGTCAAACTGAACATGTATCTAATATAGAGAAAATTCAGACATTTTAGTGTCATCACTCACAGTATAAAAGAGAAAAGGAAATACAAACATATTGACATATTGGGGAACTGGAATTTTAAATTGACTGATTATGACCTGTTGCAAAGTTTCACATTCATCTGTTTTTTGATGATACAGTTTTGAAAGGTTTTGAATTTCCTTAAATAGTGAGTGATTGAAAATTCTCTTATATACTTTGTGATCTGTTTTCTGCACTCACAAATTACTCATTTTATTTTAGATTTCATTTTTGGCAGAATTTTCATGGTGTGCCTGTCATTTTGATATATATATATATATATATATATATATACACACACACTTTTTGTATTTTTTTAATAAGATTTTACATGCTAGCTATTTTATTTATTAAATTTTGAATATCACTACAAACTTACTACACTTACAAACATTTCTGCAATAAACATCTAAACACCACACATAAAAGTGTTTCATACAGTATTTGAAGATCTGTTTTTATACCATTAAACTTACAATTATACAAAACAACATACTGAAATTGAGTGTGCATAAATAGTTTTTGAGCCTCACTCTGCAGTTAAGTCAAGGATTCCTTATTACATGTATCATGTAACTCAATATTACTCGTCTCATATTATTTGGAGCATTTAAATAGAGTATTGCTGCCATATCTTGGCTGGAGCTGCTCAGTCTTCACTTTCCAGCCCTGATGCAGTCTTATTATTTTCCACTCTGCAGAACTCCTTCCCGCAGATGTAATGTCACAAGCCTGTTGCTACTCTATTGCTATTTCTATGGCAAATGTTCAGAGGAATTTCATTTTTTAGTGACCACTAGTTGAAACCTTTATAGTTAGAACATGCTATGATACATTCATAGTCAAATCATTTTCATTTCCTTTGTATTCTAGTTGCTTCCGTGAATTCTACAATCTTAAGCTCTTCAAGTCAAAAGGTTGATCATTATCTATCTTCCCTGTTTTCATAATATTCACTTCCAACCACTTCATTCAGTAACCCTCTACCTTATGTAGTTCTTGAGCCTTGTAGTGAGTGAACTTTAGTAAACAAAACAAAAAAATTAAAGAGATATCATCTGCTAACTCTAACATGCCCCAGGAATTCCATGAAGGAATCAGTAGAGCATCCAATAAGAGGGCTTGCATATATAGTTACATATTTTTCAGTGTTGCTATTTGATCCTAGATAAAAGCCATGATTTCAAATGGTGATTTTCAAGGCAATCAGACTAGTATATGTCGGCAAAAGAGTACTAATATAGACAGAAAACAAAAAAAGAATATTAATCTTGGTACTATCCTGTGCCAAATTAACCTAGTAACAAATGCCTTGGGTCCCACAATTTTGAGGGCTCCACCATTTAATTACTTTCAAGCAGTCTGATGAAATCCACATCTTACAATCTGGCAATGTTAATGTTTACAAGCTGGAGAAGTTGCATTCTTAATTATTCATCATTTCAGGTAACATTATATTGAGGCTGTTAAATCGACTCAAATATTTACCAGTTTTATAAACTATCCCTAGACTTGTAAATAATTTATGATTCAATATTAATGTGGGTGTTTCTTTTTTATTTATAACATATGTGACAGCCCCCACATTAGCTTAAATCAAACCTTGGTTCTATTCTATATATGAAGTAAAAATTCACTGATGTTGCCAGTCTGGGATACAATAGTTTTTGCTGAGAAATAACAGCTTAAAAATACTTTTTCTCATTTAAGATTTGAAATCTGAACCTAACAGTTATCCTTGAAAAATATGATTGATTTGTTTTTTATGGGCTATCAACCCTTTGTGGGTTATTTAAAGTGAAAACATATTTTGAATTGTAAGAATAATTCTTTTTTTTTTTTCAGATACAAATCCTACTATTTAATGGAAATGGATTTTTACCTTCCCCAAGGGTATTTGTGCACAAATGAATGTAACAACCTGTTATAGAGTAGTTTCACAGTGGAGGCTTGTATTTCAATAAGTTGGTCCTAAAATAGGTTTGACGTACAAAACATTAGGAACTTGATATAATAGTTAATGACGCAGCAATCTAGTTGTGGTGGCTGATACTTTAATATCCGACTAACGGTCGTCCGACATCGACTGACTAACCAACTCACTGCGCAACTAGCGACTGCTACTCCTACTTATTATAGGTGGGAGAGTCTATTAACAATAGAATAGGTGTGTTCCAGTATAACACAACCTCAACTGGAATTCAAACTCAGCTCTCCAATTTCACATTACAAGCCAATATCTATTAAATCACCCACACATCTGCTTGAAAAGTCTAAATTGAAAAGTATGATATATTTCATGTGCTTCTAGTGAATCTGAAATATAGCTTGAATTGCTTTCTTGTTTTTGTTGTCTTCAAATTACAGTTTGACATCTATATTTGATTGAAATTCATGTATATAAAAACAATTATATCCTTTGAATATGAGAATATGCAGGTGGAGTAATGGAGAGCAGCTCAGAATGAGAAATTGGAGAGCTCAAATTCCAGTCAAGCATCTTACATTCACTTCCATGCAAATACCCTTGGGAAAGATGTGAATCCATCTCCCTCTGCCAACTATGGGCTAAATAGTAGGAATTGTCTCTGGGGGAAAAAATCAATGTTATTCTTAAAAATATTTGCAGAAAGAAAACATTTTTTCTTTCAATACAAAATATATTTAGGCTTTAAAGAACCCAAAAAGGGTTGACAAGCTGGAAAAATGTTTTGCATCATCACTCAAATCTTTTGAATATGCTTTGTTCAAATTTATTTCTTCTTTCTTTTCTTCAAGGTTGGGCTTGTGTACTCTCCAGTATTCCATAAGTATGACCCAAAAGATGAATACACACACACAAAGTTGAGTGGGAGGTTCAACACATGGGTTCAACACATAAATCAGGAGAAAACAATTGGTAAAACACATAGATGCAAACATCAAACATGTTGCATACAGAATATGTGCATGCTCCCTCAGAATAAGATCTGACAGTATTTAAGAAAAAATAGACACCTGAAGTATACATGGTAACAACATTGTAGAAAAAAAAGAAAGTTGAGGAAATTAATCCAAACCAATCAGATAAAATGCTTAAAATATCTTGCCTAACAAAATTTTAAATAACTTTTATCCTTTGTTTGCAAAAGTGAACTCAAGGACATTTTGATAATTTTAAAAAAGTGCAATGAGAAAATTTTTTTTCTATTATAAAATTGTCTGTAATTCTGCATAGCTTTACAGAGCCTTTCTTTTTGTTAACCTACCTATCCTCTTACTTGCAAATTGTATTTCTCGTATTGTAATATATTCAACGGTCATGGCTGGTATGATCAAAGGGCACATCAGTCCTATTCATTCATATAATATGATTAAAGGAAAATGATATATCACAGAATCATATGACTATGTGCATATTATCAGTTGATGTGGATTTGATCAAAGCAGTCAAGCATTCAGATGTGTTTCTTTCTTGACCAGCATAGGAGAGACTTCAACCCACACTGTTAGAAGATGGCAGGCAATTTGAAATAAGGAAACAATGTCACTTGAGTATTGCTGCCATATCTGGGATCAAACTGCTCAATCTTTACAGAATTAAAAATCATTTATACAAACTTGTGGGTGATGAAATATTCTCCGCCCTACAATCCCTCTCCTATAGGCGCAATATTGCAAGCCTGTCCCTATTTCCAAGGAAAATGTCTGAGCTACTTTATATAGTTCCTCCAGACAAAAGTTTCAGCATCAGCATCTTGGCAAATGCAAATTCTTGAATATAACTTTCATCCAATCACCCACACTTCATGATTGTTTCTCTTTAACTCACTTTAACTTTATTTTCTTCTTTCTGTGCTGGTTTTTGTTTGACTTTTCTTTATGTCAATCTCATTTCATTCAATTCATTCATTTCTCTTACAAATATTAACTCTTGTTTTGACCCATTTGTTTTCTTGTACATTTTCTATTTTCAAAGCATATTTGAGTTTTCTAGCCTGGTGCTTTGCTGTCTTTCATGGTCTACCAGTATGTTTTTCTTTTTAAACCATTCCATTCCTTTTATATTTGTACCAAATTTTAAACACAGCTGACTAGGAACAACCAATATCTTTTGCCACACTCCACTGTAGATTGCCTTCTTGAATTAATTTTATCATCCTTTCTATTGTTTCACTTGTCAGTTCTTTTGTTGTAGCAATGTTTCTTTTCAATTAGGTATGCTCAACTGCTTGTTGAGGTCTGTAAAACTATCTTTAACTTTATCTTTTTTGCATATTTAGGCTTCTACTGGTATTTGCTTCAAGAACTCAAATTACAAAATCACACAGTAACTTTTTCATTGATATTTGGTTATTCCATAATATTTTCCTCTGTATAATTTTGAAAATTTAAATAATTTAATCTTGTTTGTATATTTTATGAAGCCAGATATTAAATAAAAATATTTGCACCTTAGCTGTTTTTAGTTTAATTATTGTTAAATAAAAAACCTCAGTGAATATGCTCTAAATTTTTGTCAGGAGTTGTATAACACTCAGAAACATCTAAATTGATAACATTATGTTGGTTACACTTCAACAGGAAACCACTAACTTTCCCAAGAAAACAATGTACATATAATAAAGAAATAGAATCTATGGAAAGCCATAATTGCCAACATTCTGAAGGGACATATTTAAAATAGAAATAGTTGTACCAAAGAAGTCAGATTTAAAATCTAGTTACAAGAAAAGTCAATAAATTGCTTAATTTTTATTTAATCCACAGTGGGATAAAAAATTGAGATGCAGCTAAAAGAGAAAATTAAAAGAAACATTTATCAAATAATCAATCTTGTGAATTAGAAATCAAATTTTTATTTAAAGTGGAATAAAAGTGATATAATCTCATCTGTCTGAATTTCTAGGGTGAGTGGTAATCATTATTTACATTCTGATTACTGTTGTTATTATCACAATGTTTCAGTTGTTGTACACACTGACATTCTTTAGGTGCTTGTAAATCTTGGTAACTATCAGAAAACTTTGAACTGAAGCCTTTATTTAACATATGGGGTTAGATTGCTCTTGTTCATCTGTGCATGTTTAGGGACATTTGTTTTTTAATCATTTCATCCCAAGCAAGGTGATAGCACCACGGATGCAAGGGTTTACTGGGTGTGAAAGAGAATGAGAAGAAAGACTGATGTAAGGAGAAAGGACAATAAAAGAACAAGATTCAGGAAGACAGAAGATGGTGGCTGTTGTTAAATTGTTGAAGACTGTAGATGGTAGGAAAGCAAGAAATCAGAAGGGAGTTTCACAGTCAAGAAGTGTGAGAAAAGAAACTATTAGAATAGAATATACGGTTGCATCCAGGTAGCTAAACAGTAAAATGGTGAGACTTATTTGCCAATCTAGTAGCACACTTAAATTCATACTGTCGAAGCACCAAAGAGGAAAGCTCATCAGAACAATTACCATAAAAATATTTGTAGAAAAGACAGAAGGAAGCCACAACATGTCTATGAGAAAATGACTGAAGTTGAGATGCCAGATCAGGATCAGATACATTACAGGCTCTTCATTGAATTTTGTCAAGAATATTGAGATACATAGACTAGATATGGCAGTAATATTCAATGCATGGATGAATGGTAGATTTATAAATATGCAGGATGAATTCTGGCAAGAAAAATTGTCTAGCATGACACAGTGATCCAACTTTTCTAGAAGTAGGCCTACAAATTGATTCAGTATAATCACTCCACTTCATGTCAGTGGAAAACATGAGCCCAAAAAAGGTGTAAAGAATTGTTCTCCTGGAGGTTAGCATCAGCCATACTGATGGCAAGCATAGATCTGTTTGTGTTCTTAGCCAATTTAATATGACATCTATACTATCCAAAGATTATAGATTTTTATAAAAAGTGATACAGAATACAAAAGCATCATCCAACAACTAGGTAACTGCTAATAGGTTCATGTCAAAGTTACACAATTTGATATTTGCATTACTTATATTTCAGTCTTTTCTTTTTACAGAGAAAGCTAGATATGAAATTTCAAATTTATATCCAAGTTTTAAACGGCCTCATCTGAGGCACTTGCTTAAATAGCAACTTTACTAAAGGAGCTAAGCAAGTGCTAGCCTGCTCCAAAGTAAGCTGCTTGTTTTTTTGTTTTTTTGGGGGGTTTTTTTGCTAAATCTAGACAGTAGTGTAGATTAAGTTTACTCATTAGATAAAATATATGAACAATAAAAAGCTTCCATTAAGCGATTATATAATGCTAATTCCTACCAGGTGTTCAAGGAAAAGCTTTTCATAGCAGTATCATTGTTGGCAGGGGTACTATATTAATTAGCCAGTTGGGTTAACTGACTTGCTAATTTGTTGATAAAGTGATAGCTCAGGTCACAAACTACTATTGTGATAAATATACCTGGATGTGCTCTCTGTAGTTTTCAGCATCCACCATGAAAATTCTACTCAAATCAGTTATAATAGGGAGCAGATTAATATGGATTAATTAAATGTCATTGAAGAAGATTAAGAGAAATAATAAGAGAGAAGACCTTTTTTCAATTTGAACAAATGTAATGAAAGAGGAAAAGAAAAAAGGTTTAGATAAAAGTAGAATGAAGGTGTCATAAAGAAGATAGAAGGATGAGATAAAACAGGGTAATAAAAACTGAAAATATCAGAATTAAAAAAATAGTGGAGAAAGCAAGCATCCAAAAATATGGAAAAATAGGTTAGAAAAAAGAGAATGAAGGTATGATAAAAATAAATACAATAAATGTGTCATAATGAAGGATGATATAAAGCAGTAATAAAAATTGAAAAAAATCAGAATTAAAAGATGAAGGAAAAAGCAAGAGAAGTCAAAAAAAGGAAATAGTGAAATAGGAGAGAAGGAGTAAAAGAATACAAAGAGCAAGAAGGAAGGAAAACAAGAGTAGTAGGAGGAGAAATAGTAGATGCTCCAAAAGTTATACCTCCTATTTTTCACATAAAAACATATACAGGGAGCACAATCACACTATTGAGTAGAGCAAGTTCTTGGTTACAAAGCACTAATATTTCACACAGTCACCACCTTTGGTTATACATTTTCACTAATGATGTACAAGAGTCCACATTTTGTGAGTTGACAGCTATTCAGGACAATCCAAAATGTGATTTGGTTGTCACACATACTGCTATTATCCACTATATAACTGAGATCACATATATTGTTTGGTCTTTGTAAATATTCAACAAGCATTGATAAATGTCAATAAATGCATTTTTTTCATGGAAGAATTCAGTGGCATAACTGCTTCCTATATTTTTTCATGTCAGATGTCATTTTGACAGCCTACTATTTGGGTGTTGTTAATAACAAAGTAAAAAAAATGGGTTATTGATGGATATGTTCAACCTCTGTTGCTATACTACCCACATTTGCCTCAGATGTCACAGACTAAAATAATAAAATAGGAAACATTTGAAAAAGAATTTTAAAAAAGGAAGAGATTTGTAAGAGGAAAAAAAAAAGAGAGAATACAATATAATAAATAAACAATAGAAAAGATGTTTAGAAACAGAACAGAACTACTTTGACTGTAGAATTTGTTATAGTCAAGTAAGATGCTAATTTTTCAATTATTAAAGATTTGATTTGTTTTTACAGCTTATCAACCCTTTTCAGGTTATTTAAAGCCAGAAAATATTTCTAGAATTTTGTTTGAGATAATAATGGTTTAGTGATACAGATCTTACTAATTAACCCATAGCTGGGGGAGAAATGGATTCATACCTTTCCCAAGGGTATTTGTGCATAAGTGAACATAACAAACCTAACAGGAATTGGAACTTGACTCTCTAATCAACAATTCTGAGCTATTATCTATTATACCACCCACACATCCAAGCTTACAGTACCTGGTATTTCCAAGCAGTCACCCATGTAGGTATTGACCAAGCTTAACATTGCTTAACTTTGGTGATTGTACAGGAAACAGTGTTTTCAATGTGATATGGACAAGGATGTTAGTTGAAAGCAATAAATGAATAAAGTGCGTCAGGTATCTGAGAACATACATTTTGCATGTTAAAAGATAACATAACATAATTTTAACATTCTTATTTCTCTTTCACTTCATCCAAAAGGTTCAGGACATCTTCACTCCTGACCCCAGCATGTTAATTTAGAACCAGGTATAAATTTTACAAGAGTACAAAATTATACTTGTTGATCTCTTTGCAAACATTTCTCATTTCTTAAATTCAGTGCAATTGTAGTTATAATAGCCTGTAGCCTATGTCAGCTTCTATGAGAAGCAAAAATTCTGTTGGAATAATATAGAATTACTACTAAGCTTTACTATTCTTCTTTCAAACTGTTGCAAAATTAGAATCCTGCATAAAGGAAGCAGGAATTGATCTTAGCTGAATATAGGAATTCATACTAAGTAAAACTTTAAAACCATATAATGTACAAATTGTAGTTTTGTGGAAAGTCCAACAAACTATATAATCTGCACAAGCAAGCCTTATTTTTTAATATACTTTTAATGGATAGTAAACCTCTGAAACATGTTCGACAATCTGGTTAGAAGAAGGAAACTACAAGAGAAAACCAACCAAGGACATTACTACTATTGTAGCATTTGCTTGAACATGCAAGTTAACTTTTAGTTAAATCAGAAGCGAACAGTAATATTTGTGTTGCTCACCATCTCAATGTGCCAACCTGAATGTTTTCCATAGCCCCAATCTGCAAGGAACAAGTAACAAGTAAAAACAAGATACTTACCAGTTTCAAAACCTTCTGCAGCCTCTATGGGAGAATTTTTTTTGTATCATGTGGGTCTTACTGGCCAATGGCAGAGCCACAACAAAATGAAATCTTTGTCCTTGAAATCAAAATGTGCAAAATGTGATATATTTCAAAAGAAAGATGATTTTTTGTCAGTTACATATAAATTTGTAAAAAGAATAGTCCACTATTTAAAATCATACTTTTTTTGTAATATATATATATATATATATATATATATATATATATATATATATATATATATATATATCTTTAGTTGGATTAATGTGAGTTTTGTAACCCTGGGTTTCATGCTATTTGCTATCACAAAGAGCGTGAAACCCAGGGTCACAAACTCACATCAGCCCAACTAAATATGTTAGCTCTATCATTGATATTGAGCGCTTTCTAATAAGTACTGATATATATAATATATAAATAATATATATAAAAATTGCATATATATATAAAATATGAAAATAAATTCTTACATGAAATAGCTGTTTTCTTTGTTACATTATTAAAAACCTTAAATGCAGTATTTTGTGGGAAAATGAAATAAAATCAATAAATAAAATAATGAATAATTAAAAAAAAAGATGTTTCTCCAAAATGTGACACACATTGAAAAGATATCCCCACTGAGGCACATTGATATCTCAAGTCCACTGATGAGTGAACTCACTTACCACTTTCCAACACATAGTGTTTGTATATGTTTTGTCAAAGCTCCACTCATGAAGTAAGTACTTTGGTCATTCCAACTCAGCACAAAGCTAACTTGAGCTTGACCATTTTAACCACTCTTATCCTTATTTACCCTAACTTCTGTACTAGAAAAAGGAAACAGACATACGCAAGAGACATTGAGAACTATGTTTGTCTACAGTTTCCACTATGAAAAAAAGAATAAAACACACTAGCCATGCTTATGATCACATACAGCTTCAATATTATTAATTGGTTCATCTCTGAGATAAACAAAGTTGATGCCAAAATGTGAAAGCTTCTCACGATGCCTCACCCAAAATCAGATAATGACCAGTTGTACCTTCTATGAAGAGAAGGTGGTCAGATATTAATTCAATTGCAATTATCGATGAAAACTGTGACTGTGTCCTTTTGCTTTCTTGCAGCAAGCAAATGGCCGCATGTTAGGACTGGTTCTGAAACATCAGGGTACCAAAAAACTGCATTCTGTGACAGAAGACTCTATAACATACATTTGGGAAATATAACTAAACAAACTAGAACTAAAAGAAAATGTTTCCCCAACTGAAAAAGCAAAGTAAATAAAAAATTCTGTAAAACAAATACACCATAAAAACACTTGGTGAGGGGAGAAAAAACCTCTGCACAACAAATGCTGTATCAGAGCCAGCAATCCTGATGTAGATCAAACTCTTATTCAAATCTATCTGTCAGGTTCTGATCTCTAATCAGAAATTGAAGGGTTCATAATTGCTATCCAGGATCATTGCCTAATTAGGAACTACCAAGAGGAAACTTAACTGCTGCATATGTGAAGACAATTGACCATATAGGAATTAAATCTTATATATATTTTTCAACCACTAAAATCCCATCAGAAGGTTTGTTTTATAAAGTAATTAAGTGTTCTTAGTGAGATGTGTGGACAGACTTACTTTATGATGGTTAGCCTAATGTTTCTGTCAGTGCATAGACAAGGCCTTAGTTGGCAGCTGCTGTTGTTGTCTCTTCCATGTTTGTGTGTGTGTGTGTGTGTGTGTGTGTGTGTGTGTGTGTGTGTGTGTGTGTGCATATAGATCAAACTGGCCTCCAGAATTGTTTTGAACTCCAAGAAGAAGTATGTTCCTATTTTTATATCTGTAAAGGAGATCCAAAATCTAATTTTATTTAGAGGTGTGAACTTTTTGAATACAAGGCTTTCATTAGTTAGAAAATAATTTCACATTGGCTTGTAAAAATTTTTTGCTCAAATTTGCAGGAGTGGTGAAAGGAGTTGCTATTGTTATTTTCTAAATGCTCCCCAAAATAGCATATGGCAGGTCTATGACTACGTCTGCCAAGTATTTTGGCGGTATTTGCCCTAGTAATTATTATTTATCAAACAAATCTTCTGATGGGATTTTATTGGTTGAAAATATATATAGGATTTAATTCCTGTAACCATGTAATATCTGGGTGTGGCCAACTGGTGCCAATAGAGTACTTGCAACAACATGATAGGGATGTTCAGTACATAACATGGTCAATATGTTGCACATTCAACCTCCCTCACAAAGAAAATTGGTGGGAGCATAAGACACCAGAAGTTGTACAGTTGTTATCATTCTCTGGAATTTCAGTATTCAGACTGATAGGAAAATACAGGCAAATCAACCAGACATTATTGTGAAGAATCATGGTGAAAAAACATCTGATAAATGTTGCAGCCCCAGTCAACAAAAATACATCTTTGAAAGCATTTGCAAACATAAGCCAATACAAGGATCTTGCAGTAGAAACCTGTAGAATGTGGTATCTCAACAAAATTACCTGTTATTGGTGCTCTAGAAATTATATCAAAAGGAGCAAACAAATATGAGAATCAACTTCCTGGTAGCCCCAAAATATATGAATAGCTAAAAATCATACTTATGGATAGGTCTCTCATCTTGGGTAAATTTCTCTCCATGCAGTGACCATAATTATATTTTTTCTCTGACTACATGACACCTTATTTGTTTGCATCTTCTGATGTAAAAAACTTTTGAAGTTTGTGGTTGAGACTTGTGAGCAATTCATACTACCCAATGCAATAGCTGAACATCAAGATTAATAAAAATAGTAGATTCATAGATAGTCTTCAGATGTGAACATGGAATTTGCTTTGCAAAGATGTAAGAACTTTTGATTCACTCAGTATATTTCACCATGAGCTCTCTTTCATTTTTTTTTCATTATTGAGATGAAATTCTGAACACATTTCATATGAATCTTTCTGTATGATGTATTTTGATCCTCATCACATTTCTTAACTCATTTTGCAATTGAACTTCAAGCTAAGTGCTATATTTCAACAAAGTCAATTTCATACAGGGTTAGTTTTTATGACTGCTTCTATAACTATACACATACAAGATGCAATGAGTAAATTGTCACCATTTTATATTTTTAATTTCACACATGCATGTTGTTTGCTTTTGATTTTGTTGACTGCACAGTATAGTAGTGTCAGTTGGGCACTGTCTGTGAGAAAAAGAGCACCCCCACGCAATTCATGCTGCCAGAAATTTGGAAACTGCTTGACATTCATAAATGCTATACTGCTTGACATCCGGAAGCTTCAACATGAACATTTCAGAGTTTTTGGGTGTCAATCTGGGGACTGTGAAGATGATTTGGAAAGAGTTGGATGATTCTAATGGTGATTATGAAGGTATGGCAACTCAGAAAACTCACTTTGATTGTTCTGATAAGAACTTCCAAATTTGCTGGTGAGGACTCCAATTTAACACAGTGGCCTACATCAAGTACCTTGAAGAGGTAGAGCTGCCCTAGGTCAAGAGGGTGACTGCTGGAAGACCCTAAGTCTGGCAACAGGACTCTGCACCATGCCACACCAGCAGTAAAACCCAGTCATGACTGTCAGGCAATTTCTGTGACCACATCACCCCTTACATCTGGCCACCTACCTCCCCAGACTGTAATCCCTTTAATTATTATGTGTGGAGCACAGTTGAGCAAAAGACCAACAAAATTTAACTCCAAAGATGAAATAAAGGCAAGGATTATGGTAGCATTCACCAACTTAAATAAGGAGACTTTTCAGAAGAGTTGCAGTAGATTCTGAAGTCATCTGGTTGGTTGAAGCCAATGGTGATTTTATTGAATAATTTTACTCTTTAGTGTTTCAAGATATTTTTGTGTAATTTTGGTAATATATCTGTTAAAATGAGGTGTCAGTGTTATTTTCATTTTTGCATAATTTAGATGACAATTTATCCATCGCACCCTCTACATACATACATAAATACCCACTTACACATTAATGTAACAAAGTCAATTTTCTTTTGCAACCAGAAAAACCATAAGAAGCTACATAATACTGCATCTTATACAAACTTGATTTACTTACAGGTGTATATTACATCAGAACTTTTTAAAATATCTGTAGTAAAATTTAATATTAAATTATTTTGTTAATGTTTGTGACAAATATTTTACTTACTTTCATTCTTATTTGCCTACCAATATGAATTTGTGAATAATATTTAAAACAGAAAAATAAGCAACAACTACCCAATATTTCACTCAATCTGCTCATTGTAGTTATATTTTTCCACTTAAGCTTGTTATGCCTATCAATTCAGCACCAGTTAATTTTTCTTTATAAAAATAATTTGCTCACATTCTCTTGTCGGGAATAAACGTTTTATATTAATAATGTTTATATATATATCAAGAAAAATATTGTCACATTTAATTCCTCTAACGGGTGATATAATTCCATAGCAATAATAACAATGGCAAGATCTAATCCACTTATAAGTAGAAGTAATAAAGAACAAGAGCTTACTAGGACAAGTGATATAAGCAGAGACAAATCAGTGGGAAAAGACACTAAAGAAGACACACAGAAATGTAACTGTTTGTACTGTTAATATTTTTACCAAGTGGTTGTTTATGGATTATATAAGGAAAAGACCAAGTGCAAACAATGGATTTTAAAGTGAAAAAAAATGCCAAATCCGAGGTAAGCTGACTCTTAATAAGGATTTTTTTTTTTACTCAGCTTTAAAGTAAGATTTCTTTTCCTTTTTTCTGTTAATTTAGTTTTATTTTATACAGCATTGTAAAATCAACCACAACTTAAATATCTCAACTCCTCCCCTCTCTTCATACTTCAGTCGACATTGAGATGTCCTGATAAATTAGGTATTCTTTCACAGCTTCAGGACTTGTCCTTTGCAAGAAAAATTTTACAGTGTCGCTTGTAAAAAAAAAAAAAAAAAAAAAAAAATAACCTTTATCATTCAACCACAAAAGATCTAACTCAAGTTCATCTTGAAGTGTTCTTGATAAATCAGTCCACTTTTGGTACATTTCTTGTAGTATTAATTTTGTCTGTGACACAGAATGTTGTATTGGCCTTTGTATTTTGTTGGGTATAAAAGAATTTATTTTGAAAAGGTCATAAAATTGTCATTCTAAATTATCCACAATAACCAAAACTATTTCATAATTTAAATAGTTTATCTGTCTGTTATCTCTTTGTCATTCATATGTTTGCCAAATGAACTTTAGAGTAAAATTTATTTTTATTGTGTCATATACACTTCATCTCAGATTATTAGAAACTTTTAATTTTACATAATTTTTAGAAAACTAGTAAATGTATTCATGGAAATATTTGCAGTATTAATGTGCAGGATATTTAATATAATATATATAAATTATAGTAGACAATGTATTATGACATATCAAATGTTCTTTTATGAATTTTACTGGAGTTTTCAATTTTCATATTATTAGTCAGGTTATGCTGTAATTAAAAATTATGATTACAAAATGAGTACAAAATTTATAAAGGCAAATGGTTTGATCAGACAGATGAAAACAATGTCATTGTAATGGCAACAAAATTATAAAGATTACATTAATCTGAAATGTATGGGCCATGTTCTGAAACTAGTTTTAAAAGTTGTTTATCCATTGATTTTGTCAACTATTGTATTTTTTCATATGAACCAGATTTCACAGCATTAACAGTAACAGTCCAAAGTTCATTTGTACTGGTAAATTTTTGTCCACTGATACAAGCTTCCTCTTCAGAATGGTCTCCAAGTTTTTAATCAGGTTAATGTTGCTAAAATAAGCCAAACACTATCAAACAAGTGTCTTTGAAACCTATTTTATTCATAGTTTCATTAGTTGTCCTTGTTGAATTTTATGGATCAATGTTGTGCATTAAAATCATCTTTCTGCAAGCATTTTGATTCTTCTTGAAACATTGCTCCACATATGCCTGAGCCATCCTCTGAACACCTTCTAAAACTCCACATATACTACCTAAGCAGTGTACCTGCATTTCTGAGTGTTCATATGTAACTGCTCAAGAGCTAGTGTATGTTTTTAAAGCTTAATGCTCTTTCTTGAATATATCTTTTAATGATCCTAGCTCTTGTAAATGTTTTCAAGTGTGGGGGATTGAACTTTTTTTCTACCTTACTTGTTAAAACATCATAATTAGTAACTGATAGTCATTTATTTCTGGTCTTTATTTCAAGGGAGAAATCACAATACAGTTTTGGGAAGTATGGTCAGCTATTGTATCATTTCCTTCCACTCTCCAAATTTTGTGAGAAGCTTCAGCAGCTATGAAGCCCAGTTTAAATTAATAGCACTATTGTTTCACTACTTTAATATAACCCACCATAGAGATTAGATTCCCTTGACAGAGTCCTTGATTGTAAAACTGAATCTATTTACTGTAAATAAATTCAATTTACTATGAACAAATTCAGTTTTACGATCAAGCCTCCTGACAAGTGGATGAAATCTGTATGAAACGCAAGAGTAGGAGCAGATAAGTGAACATTTAATTTTATTTGTTGCAGCATCATCTGTAAATGTGATCTATAAGTATGATTTGTACTAACAATTAGGTAGCTTGGTAATAATAGAATAGTTCAGATTCACATCTTGATAGTGTGTAACTATTTAGTGGTTGAAGTTAAGATACTCATAGGCATATGTAAGTTCATCAATGAAGAAAATTAAGAAATCTACCTCGAATGTAATTAATGTTGGTTGAAGTACACATGAAGATTCATATTCAACAAGATTAAAGATATTCCCAACATTCCTTAGATTTCAAAAAGGGATTGACCAGACTGGTAGACTCTGCTTGAATATGAAAGACCCAAGAGCCACTGTGTAGTGTTGTGTTAGTGTAAGAAAAGACAAGAAGTGAGGTTCTCGGGGCTATGCAGGAAAGACAACATCTAACTTTAGACTTGAAGAGGTCAAGATTTAATTAGTGAATAAAATTTCAGAGTTCAGGAGCAGACCTTAGGAGGAGTAGACATTAAAAGGAACCAGAAACCTAATCCTAAACAGGAAACAAGGGATAAACCTACTCCACTTGATGATTAAGAAAACGGGTTTAAATTGAGTAGTTAGATTTTAACACAATCTTATTTCTTCTAACATTTTCTGCTTACTAAAGTATTTTGATGGAAATTCTACATTCTTATAAAGACTGAGTATCAAGGTTTCAGGATGTTGGACAGTTTTGCTTGTCACTTTTGTTATGTCAAACGAAAGCTTGTTATTACTTCAAAAAATGCTTGTTGTAGTCAAGACTAAGTAGACACCGGTATGGATAGTAACACCTTCCAATAATATTCGCACTAGTAATACTGGTTCCAAGTAGTAATCACCAAATAGTATAATGATCAGAAGAGAATTGTAATCTGTATAGTAGTAGAATAGAGAGAGTGAACGTATAGCAATAGTGGATAGACAAGAAGAGTGAACAGTGATCATATAGTCATAATGCTACTTCCTATTTATTCACTTCCTTTATGATCACATGATCTAATTAATAATGGAATCACCCATGTTATTTAATGATGATCTAATTTCACACCACAGTGTCAGCAACGACACTTACTCTTATACAACACTTCCCCTTTGAAATGACCTTCCCTGGGGTCTATATTTTTTAGCTTTGGTTCAGAGGTTAGAAACTCTGTTTTCTTTTCCTTTTTGCCATAAATCCTTGGTTGTACTATTTCTACTGGTGTAGGAATGTTCATTGTGTCATACAGGATTTCCATTTAATTCAGTGAAACAAGGTTTTAGCTGGTTAATATGTTGCTTGTGCTCCCACTTTTGTCCTTGTATTATGTACGTCATTCTGCCAAATATGCTTCTTAATGATGCCATCTTGCCAAAATTCCTTCCTCCGCTACTCTTGCAGGATCCAGTCATCTACTGGTCTCATCAATTATCAGCCATAGATATTTGAGTTTGGACATGAATAACTCACACTTTTCTTCACTTATTTTGAAACCATAATCTTTGATTCTTTCAAAGACTTTCTTTAAATCTTCAGCCTGTTCTTTTTGGGGTTTGCTTTTTAACAATATGTCGTCCAAATATGCCTGAGCACAATCCAATCCAGTCAGCATGGTATCCATTATTTGTTGGAATATAGGTGGTGCAACCTTTATACCAAAAGGGAGGTAGTTGAATTTATATAACCCTCTATGGTTGTTAATAGTTAGTAATTTTGAACAGTCTTTGTCCACAAGTATTTGTAAGTATGCATCTGAGAGGTCCAACTTTAAGAAAAATTTACCTCCATTTGCAAAAATTTCTTCTGGACTAGGTAATGGAAAATTATGCTGTTTTAAACTTAACTTTAGTCCCGTCAAAAGTCAGCACACACTCGTATTCTCTTATTCCGCTTCTTAACATAGACTGTCGTTGCTGCCTATTGAAATAGTCTATTCTCAATATTACTCCCAATTTCTCCAACCTGTCCAATTCATTGTTGATTGGATCTACAGCTACAAATGGTACACTTCTTTTTGGTTTAAACATAGGCATTACATTGTCTTTCAACTAAAACTTGACTTTTACTTTTGTGCATGTACCAAGACCTTCAGAGAACACTTCTGAAAAAGTCTTTTTCAGCTCACTTTTTAATTACTCATTTGCTGTACTAGAACTTGAAACAATATTCATGTTATTGCAAAATGTGTTAATACGTATGTCCCATGGATCAAACAATGCCATTCAGTCTATATCAAACAGATTAGGTGTATTTTTCAACACAAATACTACTATTTTTCTGGTTTTCCCAATGAACAAAATGTTACAGCTGAATTTAACTAAAATGTTTAATCTATTCCCTGAGCCTCCATAAGCGATTTTCTCAGAAGTTAATAACTTGGGTTTACCCATTTTCTTCCCAGTCTACTCATTAATTATAGTAATATCCGATCATGTGTCTAATTGCAACTTAATTTTCTTACCATTTATTAGCATGAAAACATATTTCCTCTTTTGTGAAGTGTAATTAATTTTCCTTTTGGTTTTCTTATTATTACAGCATGTATTAATTCTGTTCACATGTGTTTTATTTCTTCTCCATTTTTTTGATCTGCAACACACACTCTTGTGTCCTAATTGCCCACATGCAAAACATTTCTTGTTTCTGAAGAAACAATCCCTTTTAAAATGCTACCACCACAGCCATGGCATATATTAGGTATTGAATGGGTTTTATAGTCTTTCTTTATAGTTTTATCAGGAGTTAGAAAACATTTATAATTTTTCCTCTTAGTTAGTCAGACACTGTGAACCTGTGAATTTTCTTTTTTTTTCAATCCTTGCGGTATCAAGTTTTAAATTCACAATGTGTTGACACTCTTCAGCTATTGTCTGGAGAGTTCATTTTGGATCCATTTCCAGTTTAGAAAGTATCCTACATTTAACCTCTGAACCCTTGTTAGATATTAAACCCTGAATGAATATCAAGGATTTAAACAGATCAAGAGTTAGTTCACTCAATTTAAACTTTTCGCATTCCTGATTTATGAGTCTTGTGTACATGACAAAATCTTTGCTGGATTTCACTAAATTGAGATATTGCCAATGTATATTAAACAGTGAACTCCTGTCTCCAAATATTTTCAATAGTGTTAGGACAGTATCATCAAAAGTTATTTCTCCCTGCTTCTTTTGCAAAATATAGTTTACATACTTTTTGTGTTCAGCAGGGGATAACTTCCTCAACAACAACCAAACTTTTTCTCATCACTCCAATGTGCACAATCCCTTTTAAAGATTATTTCATATCTTCTATATGATGGGAAAGTTATTCCTTCATCTGGATTGTACAGAAACTTGCTGATTGAATTAGCAACATCATCGGGAGTAAATGAATCTGAAGTTTTTGTTTCTATTGTTTTAGTGAACAACTCAAAAAACTTTTGTTGTTGTAATTGTAATTCCAACTGCTGTTCATGGTGCTGTTTCTGTTGCTGTAATTGTAATTCCTGCTGTAGTTTCTGTTGTTTAATTCTTCCATTTTTCTGCTGGACTTTTTACAGATTAATTTTTTCCATCCATGTAAGTTCAAGGAATCCTTTTGAATCCTTGTGAATCTTCATCTCCACTTTTATGATGTTGGATGACTTTGCTTGTCACTTTTGTTATGTCAAACAAAAGCTCGTTATCACTTCAAAAAATGCTCGTTGTAGTTCAGACTTTATAGATGCCAGTACTGGTACTAACATCTTCCAATAATATTTGCACTAGTAATACTGGTTCAAGTAGTAATCGCCGAATAGTATAATGATCAGAAGAGAATCTTAATGCATATAGTAATAGAGAGAATGAATGTATAGCAATAGTGGATAGACAAGAAGAGTGAACAGTGATCTATATAGTGATCACGCTAGTTCCTATTTATTCACTACCTTTATGATCACGTGATCTACTTAATAATGGAATTGCCTGTGTTACTCACCGGCGATCTAGTTTCAAACCACAGTATTGGCAACAACACTTACTCTTATACAACACAAGAAAATCAACTATTTATAGATTGGTTTATTGCATTCTATTTTATCATTGGTCAAAAAATATGTTGTAACGGTATTTTCCATAGATGCAGCACCTTTTGTAACAAATTGTCCTAAATGAATGTGCAGCTTGGAATTAGAAATTGGTGAGCCAA
Organism: Acanthosepion pharaonis; assembly: GCA_903632075.3. Classification (NCBI taxonomy): domain Eukaryota; kingdom Metazoa; phylum Mollusca; class Cephalopoda; order Sepiida; family Sepiidae; genus Acanthosepion; species Acanthosepion pharaonis. The sequence goes on from CAHIKZ030000501.1 coordinate 161,026, forward strand.
GTTCAAATTCCAGTCGAGTTCATTACATTCACTTTTGCACAAATACTCTTTGGAAAGGCATGAATGCATATCTTCTCCCCATAGCTTTAAGTTAAATTGCAGGGCAGCTTCAGTTTTACCAGATTGGGCAATAATAAGGGATTGGGCTACATTTAAAAGCCCAATGCTACAAACTAAATTTTGAATTGACTTTTTTCTGATTAACAGCCCAGCTTATTTTAAAAGTAGCCTAGAATGTTGTGAGTAGCAAAATTAAAAATACTTGTGCTAGGATTTCAAAGGTTGTCTAATCTTACAACCATGGACAGCCATTGGTGATATTTCTATAACCCCTTATGTTTTTATAAAAGTTTTTATTATAACTAAAATAGGTAAGAATATAACATTACTTTTTTTTTCATTATTTGTAACATAAACTCATGCTGACCTCATTTCTTCTATTTCCTCTCACTCCTCTATAGCTGAATAACAAATTTTGACTTTTACTACTAGAGGATGAAATGACCTTATTTCTCCAAGGCAACTAGTGTCAGTTCTTTTGAAAAGTTTTGTTGAATAGGTGAAGTACATATATTTTAATTCTCCAAGAATAATCAGACCATAAACATAGGACTGCTTAATAAGAGGACTGACAAAAATGTTACATCATTATCTACCAGAAAAAGTACCTATGAACCAAGCTAAGAAAAAAAAATGCTATCTCTGCCTGTGATAGAGCACAATTCATGTGGATTAAGAATTTCAATCATTGTGCAGTTTTAAAAGTCAACCAAGATCTCCCCACAAGTGGAGCTAGTCTTTTTTATAGATTAGACATTTTTAGATAGATTGCCAACCAAAGCTGAAGATTCTATCTACCCATTAGCACACCAGCCAGTATTGAATTCAAATTTGTCTTTCCAACACTGAAGAGCTTCTATTTGTCCCCCCTTAGAACACCAACAAGTTTTGAATTCAGAGTTGTTCTTACCCTAAACTGGTTGTCAACCAAGTCTGAAGTGCTCCTATCTGCTCGATAACACACTTTCCATCAACAAAAATTGGTTTCTAACTAAGGCTGTAGAGCTTCTATTTGCCTATACACAAACCAACCGGTTTTGAATTCAGAGCTGTCCTCCTCTTAGAGAGCCTGCTCTGCCCTTTCCTCCTCCATGTGGAGGAGGAAAGTATGGATTCATACCTTTCCCAAGAGTATTTCTGCAAAAGTAAAACTAAGCTGGAATTCGAGCTCATCTTGCCAACTTCTCTTTCTGAGCCATTAACCATTATACTACACACACACTCACAAACCATGCTACTAGAGATTAACTATTCTTTTATGTTCCATGTCCCTTCAAGACGTTAGCAATCATGACTCTCCACAACTTCCTATTCTTTATAGCTCTGAGCAATGTTTTTACCCTTACTCTTCCTCCCAGTTCCTGTTCTGCCATCCATTTTTGTCCCTATTTTCTTTAAAACTTTTCTGTTGCTCACATGCTCTATCCATGGTATTTACAACATTCTTCTGTAGAACCACATTTCTGTTGCCTCAAAATTATTTTCTCTTTGTCTTGTGAAATCAAATATTATATTTATAATTGTCCTTGTTTTATATTTGTGTGAGTTTGTAAACTTCAAATTTCAAGTTTCAATTTTTGCTTATTGTTTCTTAAGTCTTACTTTTAACATAATTTTGTTGTCAAAAAATTTAACTTTTACCTTCATTGTCCTACCACCACTTCTGGCAGAAAGACCTCTGATTGGAGGTTTTGAGGAGTGTGGAACCACCTCTAAATTGCTGTTGTTCCCAGGTTCACACTGGCTCGGGTGGTAGAACCTGTTAGGGTTCCAGCTATGGGCAAATAGTGAATCCCTAAGCAAAAGCAAAACACTATGACAGTATAAAACTCATTTTTATGAAGATGCCAGCAATACATTTTTATATTAAAAAAATGTTATAGACAAGCGTATGGTTGCAAGAAGGAAATACGACAACAGCAGAAATAGATTTACGTGATTTATTTCAATAGGAACGTATGGGTTTGGGACAGCTACCTTGTGGTATAGTTCATAAGCCGGCTCCCGGTCTGGGTTGATCTCTCATAGTAGTTCACACCAGTTGGCGTGGCGTTCCTCCTGCTGCCGACTGCTCAGCCTGACCGTGACAGGTCTCTTCCCTATCCTTCTGTTGACTGCTGTTGTACTTCCCTGTGTGACCCCTTTTATGGCGTTTTTTATAGCTTAACAGGCTCGTAAAACGACTCGAGTATAATTAGGAGGGAAGCATTTTTATTGGTTGAAAAATAGAAACACTTTAAAATATTATTTTATTTTTCAACCGGAACTTGTGCGTCGGGCATATGCGTAAACGACGATAACGGTCATTTTGTGACGGGGCCTTGTCCCATTCACATCCGGCTCTCGCTCTTGAGTATGTTAGTTTATTTGCCTGCAAATCAGCGGAGATATGTCTTATTTTATTTTATAACAAAAATTACCAACAATACATATTTATAGTAAAATTACAAACAATACATTTTTAAATGAAAAGTACTGTCACCTACCATGCTAAACATAATCTTTAATCTATGACAATGCTATTGAGTTAATGAGCAGCAGTACATTTAATAGTAAGATGACCAAAAATATATCTGTAGTTGAAGCCATGAAAATTGTGTTCAAAATATTTAGATTTTGGCATTAAATAATCCATAGTGATTGATATGCCTCTCTAAACAAAACCAACCACCTTACCATCACTGTTTCGTTCCATTTTTTCTATTTTTGTTTATTTTCATTATTTTCCTATCTTGCTTATATATATTTATTAGTACAAAGGATGCTATTATGAACATATATATAATAAACATCCAATGTATTATCGCCACTCTTATTTTGATAATCAAATATTGACTACATACAACTTTTTTAAAGGCTACAGCGGCTACAACAATAATACCACAACCACACTCATATTTTTTTTGTTATTTAATTTAACTTCAATCATCTTTTAAAAATGATTTAAAACAGTTTGTACATAAATACATCATTGTCATTTTGTTTGATATATACACAAGCGTGCTTCGTAAAACGCGTTATGTGAATAGGTTCATTATCGATTTTATTTTCGACAAAATTCTGGTATTTTTAACGCATTTTTGGCGTCACGCTCACTCAACTGACGTGGTTTTCCCGCACGATGACGTCACGGCTCCTCTCTATGACGTCAAAAGCTTCACTTTTCGATTATTTCTTCAATTATACACGTATCTAAAGTATGTTGAAGAAAGTAAATTGCTAAAACCGAAGACACTCCTAATCAATGCTATATCGTTATTGCTATTAACTAGCTTTAATGTAATTTTATGCAACTGTAACGTTGTCGTGGGCATAAAAAAGAAAAAAAGGTCGTCGTATCGTCGTATGTACGCAACAAGCTTGATGTGTGTTTGTGCTAAAAACATAAATTAGGAACGAGGGAATTGCCTGTTGTTCACGTGGACTGGAGTTGTATGGCCTCGTGTGTGTCGAGCTGTTTTTCAGTTAGGATTAGTTTGTGAAGCTCCTCTGTGTCAACTACACTGAGTATCACTACTAGTGTTAGTAGTAAGAGTGAAAGTGATCTTAAAAGTCTTACGATGTGAAACGAAGACAAAAAAAATTAATCGGTAAAAAAGTATGGGAGGAAAAGCCTAACAGTAGAAAAATACTGAAAATTTATTAAATGTGTCTTCTAACCTAATTATAATTTTATCTATATACCTACCTGTATTTTTTTCTTTTTTTAAAAATTTTTTGATCAGAAGCACAATGATTAATTGCGGTCAAAAGTGGCCATTGCAAGTAGCACCTCTCCGATTGCACTAGAGAAAGGGAAAGGGTCGATTATGTACCTGTGGGATTTCCACTTAAAACTCGACCTTGTGTCATATGATACTGTTCGAGCGGTGCGAATATATACCTTATCTTTTAAATTAAACAGTAACTTGACTGGCATATATTTTTTATTTATTTTTAAACTGGTGATTATAAACAGAAATTAGAGATTTATCTGTGACTGGTAATGAAACTAAGGAAGTCCTATTGATAAATTTAAATTTATCACAACTTCGTCTCGATTCTCAGATTTTTCAAAATTTAAGTTTATTCGTCTCTCTCTGTACGCAGACGCGTTAATGTAATAAAATACCCAGATACAATGAATAATTTTAAAATGGCTAGTAGCAGTATGTAAAGATTTTTTGGAGATACGTGAAAATAAAAAAGCTACACAAAAAGATCACGAAATCTCACGTGAATATGGAAAACCAGATAAAAGCCGTCACGCGAAGAGCGATATTTTGTCGTGTCCACTGAAATATCTAATAAAGTATGCAGCATATTTCACATAATAAAATTAATTATTATTAAGCAATTTCAGCCAACAACAGAAACATTTACGCCTACAAAATATTTATAAACCAATAACACGCAATAAAGTGCTTACAAAACTAAAACAATTTATATCGTACAATAAACCATAGAATACAAATCAGAAAGCTTGTTTTATGAGTTATATTTTTAATCTGGGTAGATACCTCCAAAATATCACGCGGAAGTAATAGTAGACATACCACGTGGCTTTTTAGGCCAATTCTTTCTTTCTATGTGCTGTGTCTTTTCCGGGCGTAGGCGATCATGGCTCTCCATCTCCCTCTACCCTTGCAGCTCTCAACAAGTTCCTTCCCTCTGCCACCTCCCTCAGACCACGTTTATTTGTGAATAGCTCATTCACAAATACGAACCGGAAACCAAAAAATAATTAGAAGCATCTAAAAATGAAATTAAAAATAAAAAATCATGACATTTCATTTGTTATATTTTTTTTTGTATAAGTTATTATTAATTATAAATGAATAATTGCTGCATAAATACAACCCATATATATATATATATATATATATATATATATATATATATATATATATATAAAAGCAACTAAGGGCGAAATGAAATAAAATCGAATAAATAAAATAATAATGAATAAAAAGATTCATTTTCCCATGATGCAAGTTATAAAGAAACCGGAAAGAGTTTCTGGTCACATGTGCGAATTTATGACTTCCGGAAAGGACAGAATCTTTCTCTTTCTCCTCTTGACATCAAGATATGAACCATGCACTAATAGCGTTCCCATTGCGGTATGTTTGTTTTCTTCGTTCTACTGACGACAGAACTCTTTCAATTTTACAACGAGATCATTCAGGTGTGTTTTCAGTAGCCCTACCAGTGAAGTAGGCATTCGGCCACCCCAACACAGCGCGTGGCTGACTTGAGCTCGACCATCTTTACCCGTTTTTATCCTTACTTCCCATAAATTATTTCTGAACAAAAAGGAAAATGGACATACACAAGAGACATTTGTTTCAATACAGTCAACATAAAAGAAATAAACGTCCGTAGCAGAAACTCATGTTTTTTGTATGCTTCTATATTTGTTTATATATTGAACACAGAATTTCACCTAAAAAATACACACAAAACCCACAACCTTGTTAACATCTACACCACCACGGACTTTCTTGGAAAACAAAAAACGAGACGAAAAGCACATTTTAAATAATTTAAGTGTCTTCTTTGAAGTTAAATTTTGGCATTATTTGAAAGATAATATCGTAAAGCTAATCTGTAAAAAAAAAAAAAGAAAAATTAATTTGCGTATGTAAATAAAGCTTTTAGACATTTTAAAAACATTGGCAAAACTACACATTACTCATCGAACTTCCATTATATACAAGTAAAGAAGAAAACATTTAAACTAGAGAATGTTGGGGGGTCACATTTTTCACCACGTGCGAACTACATCTTATTGTATAAGAGAAAAATAGGAAAGAGGGAATGACTGAGAATGTCATTCCCTATTTATATGTTTAAGGAGCGGCCCCTAGCAATAGTTTTTTTTAGTAAAGTTAAGTGGGGTAACCCACAACGCTTTTACTAAAATGCACGAACTTTCTCTATATCATATACATGTTCATTTCTATGAGCATTTCAAATAAGTTTTTCTTCACTGGCTCTCGGTTTGAAAAGAGTCGATACATAGTTGAGTTTGTTAATACAGTTTTGTGCGTTTGTATATCCAGGAGAAAAAGCTGACGTCTTGGTCACCAATTTGTTGCGGGGATGCTGTGTTTAGGTAGAAAACACGTGTCTCTTGGTATATTTTTCCCACAACAATTGTCGCGGACTCGAATGTTAGTTCGGGTAATAAATAATAAATGAGTAAACTAACAACAAAACTATATACAAACAAACGACAACGTACGTAGGAGTAGTCCGAGTGAAAAGTAATTGAAAGTGAACTAAAAATGTGCGGTCCCTGGTAGGGGACACCTTTTTTACCACGTGCGAAATACATCTTATTGTCTAAGAGAAAAATAAGAAAGAGAATGACCGAGAATGCCATTCCCTATTTATAGGCTTAAGGAGCGGCTTCTAACGATAGTTTTTTTTTAGTAAAGTTAAATGACACTTTTACTAATATGCATGAACTTTCTCTATATCATGTACATGTCCATTTCTATGAGCATTTCAAACAAGACTGTTCACTATGATAAGATCCATCAACAAAAATCAACTTACACCTTGACATAGAAACATTTTGTTGTAAAAATGTAAATAAATTAATTTTATGTTTTAAATTTTGGAAGTTTATTATATTGTGAATTACAAACTTATTTTCACTAAAAACGATAATACTGGAATTGTGTGAGAAAAGAATAGTTAAAGTGTCGGAATTGTATAAAAATTAATATAATTATTTTGATATAAAAATAATATTAAAATTTTCTGAAAAACTAATTAAGAAAATTAGTGTTACCAATGCGGTTTCTTTGAAAGAGAAACCTCCAAAATGAAATCAGACGGTTTATAAAATATAATAAATAAATAGACAAAAAGAGTCCAAATTGATGTCATAAAAAATCGCAAAAATGGAACCAGACGGTTTATAAAAACAAACAAACAAAACGTGTCCAAATTGATGTCATAAAATATTACCAAAATTAAGCCAGACGGTTTAAGCTTTCCGTGGCAAAATTTTACAGGATGGGCTTACTTTTGATATTGTCAAAAACCAACCAATTTGAATTGGAAAAAAATTGATTAGATATGACTCAAGTTTTTAAACAATAGCGATAAAAAGTCCCTCTAAGGGGTTGGTTTATGAACCGGTTTTGATCTCCGTGTCTGCTATATAAGAAGGGAAATTTTAACTGCAAAGTTAGAAGGAATTCGACTACCCAGGTGTGTAGTAACTGTGATCTAAACAGAAAAGATTGATCGTCTCGGCGTGTAAAATCTGTTGCTGCTGTTACTGAGAAAGGAAATAGACCACTCGGACGAGAAAGCTGTGACCTGAAATGATAAAAGCCAAATGCTTCTACTACTACTAGTAGTGAAGAAGAGAGAATAAAAGAAAGAATCTTCTAAATTTGGTGGTAGGCGACTGTCCTTTCCAAACGTATGAATTTTATCTCATATGCGACTGTCCTTTCCAAACGTATGAATTTTATCTCATATACGATTGACTTCCATAAACCTCTGTTTATCGTATTCGAATGTCTTAAAAAATCTGTGAGAGTATCTCAAATTTGAGAACGTCTGTTCAATAAATCTGAATATTTGTCAAAAGGATTCAGAAAAGTAACTTCGCCTAAGGTAGGTCAACTTTTTCTCTTCGCCTAAGGTAGGTCAACCTTTTCTCTTGCTCCCATTCGACACTTTAAACTGTGAACTTTTCGAAGTAAATTTCTTTTATTGCTAAGAAATTGATTTATATGAACTGTTGCCCGAAAAGAAAATTCGTAAAATTCCTTTGTTGTTAAGCAAAAACATTGTTTTACGTGAGGTGTTTTCTAAGAAAAGCACATTTGTATTTTGAAAACTGTTAACCGGGCTTGATAGTTTGAGGCGCTAAAGGAAATTTTGAGCAAGGCCTGTTGTGGTCCGTCTAACCAGGTTTTCGTTACTATCTGAGTGTCGGGATTCCAAACATTTAACAACAACAACAACACATCTTTTAAATGAAACATATAAAAGGTTATTCTCTGAAGGAAACGTAGAAGCAGAACGTCAGTTGAAATAACATTTATAGATTCTTTTCAGAAATATAAAATAGCAATAAAATGGTCAATTAATATGCTCTAATAAGTTGTCCACTATAATTTTAATCTAATTTATTTTACCAAATTTTAATTTTTAAAGATTTTCTTCACAACACTACAGTTCTCATTTTGACAGCATTTTGAGTACTGAACTCTTTTTCTTAGAAATTCCTAGAATACAAAATTACCTGTTGGGATCTGTCTACCCAGGTTTTGTTACTGAGTGTTGGGATTCCAAACATTTAACAACAATAATACATCTTTTATATGAAACATAAAAGGTTATTTTCTGAAGGAAAAGTAGAAGCAGAACGTCAGTTGAAATAACATTTATATATTCTTTCCAGAAATATATAATAACAATAAAATATGGCGAACTATTTTTTTCAATCAAATCAGTAGTTTGTAATTTACTTTTTAGTGACAAACGCATTTATTTAATTGTTATAATATAGTGTTGTCACGTTTTTTGGCTTGCCTAAGCTAGCGAAAGGTTAAATGTCTTTGTAATTGTCAAAAACGAATTGTATGTACGTGCCTCTCTCCCTTTCTTTCTATCCTTCGCTCTTTCAGCTTCATCTTGGTATAGTTTTTCATTTTTAAGCTTGGTGTACGTGCTGCAACTTCCCATTCGTTCGTTAGCAAAATCGATAAATAAATTTCATCAACCTAATATTTCAAGGAAAATAACCAAAAACCCTACATAAATCAAATTTCGCAAAAAGATGTCTTTAGAAAAGAAAAAAGAACAGAGGTAAAATGAGTGATATTTAAAATATCTTATCGCTCTCTCTATCCGGTACTCTTGGGACTAAGTTACTGCCAGACTACATAATATGACTGATGAGAGAAAGTTCCTCCCTCCAAATCCTTGCAAACAATCTTACCATATAGTAAAGATAATAAATCCGTTTATAATCCAAGTGGATCCTAGTGATAAAACTAATCCACAAAAAGAGTTCAATGTATTTATTATTACAGAGCAAATAATTAGTATAATTAGCAAATAATTAGTATGTTAAAAACATTAGTAATAAATATTATTATTTATTGTGTACTATATATATATATATATATATATATATATATATATATAAATCCAAGAGGATAGAATCAGGTAGAACTCAATGTCCAGGACAGAGTAAGAATATAATATAAAGGCTCAAACACTAATATTCCACAGTTTATAATTTATTACATTGGAATCGTAATCACGATCAATTCATCAGACCTACAGATTCAAGAGAAATCGGAATTGAATTGAATTTGTAGGTCTGATCCAATGTAATAAATTATAAACATGGAATATTAGTGTTTGAGTCTTTTATATATATATATATATATATATATATATATACTCCCTGGGTGGATAAATATGCAATTAAATATCAAATGAATAAGACCGTATCAGCAAAATACTTTATTGCTGTCGGCTGATGAATATTCTTAACTCTTCTTAAGTTAATTATTGAATAAGCTCATTGTGAGTTTACGACAATAAAATATCCGTAGAAATTCCCCTATCGCATCGTTAAATATTTGATCTTAACTTTAAAGAAATATTGCAATAACAATCATAAATATGAATGCTGGTCATTATTTTAAGAAGTGGATAGAAATGAAAAGACTTGAAACTGACAAATTTTTCATTTCATTTTCTCACTGAAATCAAGTTGTGTCTTTCCTCTTTTCACGCGATCAAAACAATAGTCCATTATTTATGAGGTATTAGTAGCAGGAGACGTTAAATATTTTTATCTTCCTTTATTTCTTTTTCTTTCCAGCCATATCCCTGTCTTGCGAACATTTCTCTTAATGGTAATTTTAAAATAATTCAGCAGACGATGTTATTTTATCTTATTGTAATTTGATTTTTAACTCAATACAGTGCATCTGAAAAATATTGTTTTCATCGGTCGCCATTACATCTCGGCCTTTTGGCTAAGATCAAAGTGTAGTGTCTGTTCTTATCAGCTTAATCTGATTCTCTTCTCTTTCTTCCTTCATTTTATCACTTATTCCATTTTATCACCCGCCTTTTTCCATACGATCATTACTTAGCATGCGAACTAATGAAGGGAGGGACAAGCACAATTATAATAGGATGACAAAAATATTTTACAATATACAAAATTGTACAAATTACAATATAGGCCTTGCACAACATTTCCTTTATGCGCCCCAAACTATCAAGGCTGGTTAACAGTTCTTTCAGAATACAAATTTGTTTTTTCTTAGAAAACAAGCCCCTGTAAAAGTGTAAAACATTTTTCCCTAACAAGAAGGGAATTTAAACAACTTTCTTTTAGAGCAACCTTTCATATAAATCAATTTCTTAGCAACAAAAGAAATGTACTTCGAAAAGTTCACAATTCAAAATGTCGAAGGTTGAAAGTCAAAGGGAGTGGGAAAGGGTTAACCTACTTCGAACAAAGCGTTCACAAATATGATAAACTCTTGCAGGTTTAGAAAAGACGTTTTTAGTAAAGAGAATACTCGTAAGTTTTTAGGGGTCCTTTTTTCCTTCTTTAACAACAGTAATAGTAGTAGTAGCAGTCTTTTATCATCTCAGGTTACAGATTTTCTCGCTCGGTTGAGGTCTATTCCCTTCTGAGTTTACAGTCAAAGTTTTCTCTCTCATATAGCAAACAAGTGAATCAAAAACAAACTTCTTAGGGGATCTAAACTTTTTCCTCACTGGTTAAAAATTCGAGAATAACTATCCAATCAAAGCCCATTTGCAATTTAAATTTGGCTGTTTTTAGATCAATTTTTATGTATTGTGTTATAAACCGTTTGGCTTCATTTTGGTGAGTTTTCTTTCAAAGTTAGTTTTCTTGTTAGTAACTTTCTAATTTTCTTAGTGTTTCAATAATTTTTGCTAAAAATTATTGTTATTTTTTAAACATCGCATTTTCTTGGTTTTTCATGGAATTTTAATGTTATCTTTATTAAATAGTTTCAATATTAATTTTTACATAATTCCAACATTTTAATTAATTTTTCTTATAAAATGTTATATTTTTCTATTAGATTTTTTTATAGTCTGTAAAATTTAACAGAAAAAACCCAGAAAAATGTTGTTTTATCATAAAAAACGTACGACTCAGTATAATCATAAAAGACTCCCAAATTCGAATAAAAGAAACACATTCAACTTATATACCAAGATATTTTTTTTTAATTTGAGTCTTGGCATGAACCATTCTTGGTAGTTTAAAAATATAATGAATTCAATGAGCCAATTTCGTTAACGCGCACGCACGCACGCACGCACGCACGCACGCACGCCCTATAGCTAAGTACATACCTGTTTCCTTTCTTTTTATTTGATATGTATATTTATATATTGAAAATCATAGTTCAAAAAAGAAAGAAAAAATGATATTCATGTGTATACAGATAGGCATAGCTCAAAAAAGGAAACGGCAATTGTAATTATTGTGAGTGTGTGAGATATCCTCGTGGTTTGGTTGAAGTTAAGAAGTCGGTTTGCTCGGCTGCTGTCTCATCGGACGGGGACTGGGTGCGTCTTCTACCTACCGCATCTTGTGACTGGGAGAGCAAAAAGAGGAACAGTTTATTTCCTTTCTTTATATATGCCGCTTATAATCACACCACCTAGCTGACGTTAAAGTTGATCTCTTGATAGTTCAATCGGAGTAATCACACAAACCAACTGAAGCTGCACGTATTCAGCCTTTATACCACTCTTTAATGGACAATTCCCTAAACTGTAGTCTTTACAGTTGCAAGCAGTCTTCGCAGTTAGGTGAATAATTTCACAGAAACTAAAATTTGCTTCCATTGTAGAAATTCTACCGCTGGAGATAGCTTTAAATGTCAAAATTCGTTTTGAGAACGTTCTCAAAGAATTTCTGTTTGATAGCTTAAAAGATTCCATAACGTTAACGAGATATGCAGGAAAGTTTGTTGAATTACTAATGAGAGAATTATTAAGTAAACATAGAACTGAGCGATAGAACATCGTCACAGTGAGAAAAATTACCTTGGACAAAAAATATTTTACGAAAATTTTGGCGAGATAAATTTCCAACAAATACAACACAGATCGTAGCTCGTTAATAAATAATACTATCGTAAAACTAGCTGACAACACCCAAGAAAACTTTGATTAAAAAACAGTGAATGCAGCTACCAAAGAACCGGCACAAAACGATGAACAGTAAAAATAAATACAAACTCCATTTCACAATTTGACAAGAAAATTGCAGTCACTTATGTCCACACGACAACCACGCGCCAGATTTCAGCGTAGAAATAGTTTCAACAGGCAACGTAGCCTTAGCATGATTACGAATACATAATAATCAGCAGCAACAACTATCCACAATATGCTGGTATCATGGTAATTATAGAAAGAGGCACGAAAGTATATAACACCCCGCATAGTTCAGTTAAAAAAAGACTCAGGAAACTACTTTTCCGGCAAGTAATGACGACCACATTTAATGATACCATTCCATAAGGTCACCTTTTTTATATCATAAACAAACACATGGATACATATTTTTAAGGGACACAAGAGCTGACACTAAAGTCAAGCAGGTGCGGAAATTTAAATATCTGGGAAGTGTTCTGTAAGTGCGACGCTATCCGAAGACGTATCGGGATGGCTAAAGATGCATTCCAAAAGCTACACAGAGTATTACGAGACAGGATAATTTTTTCGTAACAAAGAAAAGAGTACTAAACTGCTACGTGATATATGTCCTCCTTTACGTCAGCAAATGTTGGACGGTCTCTTCAAAGATGAAGAAGATACTTCAGGCAACGGAGGTATGGTTCTACAGAAGGATGCTAAAGATACCAGGGACCGAACATATGAGTAACGATGAGGTTTTGGAGAGGATGCAAACAAGGATGAAACGTATATTTAACATCAGAAAGAGGCAACTGAAATTTCTGGGACACATAATGAGAAAGGAAGGCTTGGAGAATCTGATACTCACAGGGCGGATAGAAAGAGAGAGAAACAATAGAAAGCAACGCCTGACATACCTAGTGAGCTTAAGCAAGTGGATGACAGAACAGGGTGTGAGAGAAGTAGCAAAAGAACAAAACATATTGAGAATTACAAGGGATGGGGGAAGTGGAGAGCCATGGTCGCCTACGTACTTAAGGGGCACGGCCATGGCGTTCTATATTAACAGGCCTCTGCGTAACGCCGCTACCTCGATAGACTGGGGGCCGACTGACAATTAGATCATTTTAGTTTCAGTTTGAGCGAACTGCTGCGTACTGTGTACTCTTATGTTGTTGGCTCGAGAAATTCAAAGGAATCTTTTAATTTTACCTTTGGTTGGAATATCATTTAACTTATCTATTTGAAGTAAGTATATTTGATTATTTTGAGTCCATACATTATTTAAATTGTAAAAAAGTAAACTTTGGTGCTTAAATTTACTCGCACAAAAAGATTTACTTAAGTTTAAAAAGCCTTAACATTTTTAAATTAAAGTTTAATTAATTTTTGGCATTTTCCCTCTTAAAGTTTGTTCAACATTTTTTGATTAAAGTTTAAAGAATTATTTATTGATAAAAAAATGCAATTCTTTTTGAGTAATTTGTGTTCTTTTAAGAAGCAAAACAAAACAACGTTTAACAAATTTGAACAGAATTTAATTTAGTTTCTTCAAAGACGTAAAGAAAACTATAAAATGAATTAAACTTTTTTTTTCATAAATTCAATGTCATTACTTAATTTGATATTTATTTTTGATATCGCTAAAAAAAAACATTGTTCGTATGGTGAAAGCATAACGTCAACGAAATTAAAGTTTAATTTTCTCAAGTTTTTTAACCATGATAAAAATTAGCATAAGTCAACATTTTTCTATTAAAAGTTTAAGTTTGAATAATAAATTTGAATAAAATTTTAATAGAGAAAGGTTCATTAACATTTCTCTATTAAAACTTTATCCAACATTTCCATTAAAAGTAAAAAAAAAAACAAAACAAACGAATTTCTTCGCGCTTTTGTTTCCGAAGTTAAAGAATAAATGATTATTTTTACTACATTAGTTACCAATTGGTGAACTGTAAGTATTTTTTTACTTATTAGAATTAAAGAAAAAAATAACAATAATAAATTTATTACATGCAGTTAATGTCAATATTTTAATTATTATTTTTTTTTTTTAGAAAGGTCTCCTTTTTTACGCCTTTTGACTACAAAATTTATTTTACAAGTTAATACCATTATTTATTTTAATATTTTTTTGATATTGTTGTTAAACGACAAAATGCATTATTTTTACTTCACTTTTAATTGTTTTGCTTTAAGTTAAAAAAAAAGTTATATATATTCCTATTTATATAGTTTAAACTAAAGCGTATTAAAATAACCAAACTAAAGGAAAGGCTACTTATGAATGTTTTTAAATTTAATATAAAGTTTTAAAGTAAACAACATTGGCCTTCACATTTTGATACCATAAAAGTTAATGGAAAAATACGTCCAAAAATCCACCATCTGTATGGCCAGGTGTGCCAAGTAATCAAATACCAACACCCTCAGCTGTTCAAAGGAATATAAAAAAAACCCTCCAGTACTGTTAGAAATCAAATTGCTGATGAACTTAATGCTTTTTTAGAATTAGATAAAATTATACAAATTTAAAAGAAAGTCTGCTTAACAACAAAAAAGACTTTATATGTCCAGTTGTAGCATTTTTGGATGAAAATATTTTAACTGTTCAATTATCAAAATATATTGATGGTATTCCTCTCTTTATGTTGAAAATTTATAACAATTTGCGCTTTGAAACATTTCATTATGGAGTTAAGTGTTATATTAGCAGCCTGTCCAAAAATCATATAAATACAGTTGATACTTGGTCAAAACTGGAAGAAATCATCCGATATTTAAATTCTATGGCTTTTGATCACAAGAAAAATATCCTGAGTCAACAATTTTTAGCAATGGCTCCCAAAATGGTTGGAATAAAATACAGCTCAGATATAGTTGTGCATGCTTTTGGGTACTATGCAAGATTACGGACATTGTATAATGAATTAAGATATGATTTTCAATTACCCTCATTAGCATCATTATGAAGGATGACGTCAAAAGTTTCAAAACTTAATGAAAAATCTTTTTTGTTATCTATATTTAATACTCTTAATACCAGTCAAAAAGGGTGCATAATTCTCCATGATGAAGTATATATCAAAAAGATGTTGCTATATCATGGCAAACAACTATTTGGTAAATCAGTTGACAATCCATCTGTACTTGCTCAAACAGTACTTGGTATAATGTTCATATGTCTCAATGGGGTCCAAATTTTCTTACAAAATTGATTCCAATTTCAAAATTAACATCCGCCTTTTATTTGAACAAATTGAGTTAACAGTCAAGCCATCACATCTGTACCAGCTGATGTAAAGGCTATTATAAGTGATGGCAACCGCGTAAATCAAGCTTTTTTAAATTATATCCTACACTTCCTGAAAAACCTTGGTTAACTGAAGATAATAAACATTTGCTTTTTGATTATGTTCATCTGTTGAAAAATATTCGCAATTTGTGGCTGAAAGAAAAAACAGGAGAACTAATCTTTGATGATGATGGAGTAAGTCGAGTTGCAAAATGGACACATCTTAAACAGTTATATCGTTTTGAATCTGAAAGACTAGCCAAACTTTCAGATTTAAATAGAAAGACAACGGGTTTCTACTTGCCTCAGAGTGTTTTCTGAAAAAATATATAACGCATTTCTCACTCAGTCTGAAATAAGTGCAGGTAAGAATGATACTGCCCTCTTCATAAACAAGGTTTTGACATGGTGGAAAATTTTAAATGTTAAATGCTTTCAAATTGATAAATTACATAATGATCCTCTACAAGCTGAAATCAAATCTCCAAATGACACCCGACTTGATTTTATCATTGAATTTGGTAAAATGGCTCTTAATATGGCTGGCAGTCAAAGGTAATCGTAAAAACAATTATCCCAAAACACTGCTACTGCCATACATCATATTTACAATGGAATTGTTAGTCTATGTCGACACCTTTTAGCTACAAGTCATAAATATGTACTACTTGGGCAATTTTCAACTGATCCATTAGAAAAAGAATTTCGTAAACTTCACCAAGGATCAGGTGGCACCTATTTTATAAATGTTCAACAATGTATTGAAAAGCTGCATATTAAGCAGACATCTTTACTTTTAAATCAAAATGTAAATATTGATGAATTTGATGTTAATCCAGGTCACCAATGTACATCTTGTGATTATAAACTTTGTGAGGAAGGTTCAGAAATATTTGACAATCTGGAAAATTTAGAACCATCTCTTTCCAATGAAATAAAAATGACTCTTGTGTACATAGATGGATATATTACAAGAAATGATAATCAACCCAGTGAATGTGAAATCCATTTTTATTATGAAAAGTATGGAAAATATACCAATTTAATTGACCGTGGAAAACTAAAAGTTCCTTCTGACCACACTTGTCAATGGTTATTTTTTTTGTTTCATCCTTTTCCATACAATAAAGGAAAAGGTTTGCTATAAATCATTAAGTAACATTTTTATGCTTATTTCTGAGTTTCATTTTTTTTCAACATGGAGAAAAAGCATGCTTCTGTTTTTGCAAATATAGTTTTGAAAATTTTTTGCAAACATGGCACACCTAGATCAGAAAAAGAACCAGCTCTAAAAGTTTTGAAACTTTCCTAGAATGATTTTGTTTTATTTGTCTATATTTCTGTGATGATTGATTGTTATATACACACTTCGGCTGATGTCTTCCAGCCTTCTTGGGTTCTGTTTGTCAAACCCAGTAACTGTAATGTAAATTTAAACCAAAGTCTTTATTCACTCACAGGGAATAGATTGAATAAAGGATTCAGTGACAGCTGTAGATAATATAAATTTCTGATTCAATATATCTTTTACCAGAAATCATAATTACCCCTTTGTGTTGTTTAATAATTATCAGTGTTCATAGCAAAAATACATATTTTCATTTATTTATCTTTCAACACATCCTATTATTCTCAGGTGTGAATAAAAATGTTATTCTAAGTATTTCATAAAGTGGTTGACTTCATTTTCTTCTAAAATTTTTGAAAATCCTACATTTTTCAATAGGCCTCCAGTTCTGGCTCTCAGTTGTGCCATGACTTGGCCTGGAGTATAGAACGCCCTGGACACGGCACATAGAAGAAGAAGAAGAAGAAGAAGAAGACCTCACACAGCCGGACATCACCTGGCACCTGAAAAACTTCATGCTGCACACAACCGACGGTAGCAAAATTAGGAATTTCAGAACAAAAGCAGTATTACAGGACATAGGCGATTATGATGACTCCCCACAAATTCCTTTTCTTTATTATGAGTGACTTACCACGCATGCTTGGGAAAGATAATGAAGTGGTTTCTCATTGCCTTCTCCACAGTTTTGAATGTAGGGTTTGCCATCTCTTAGATGGTTTACAACTGAGGGTTAGAGAGCCCGGTATATCCTGCTATTTATCTCATAGCGTGTGGGAGGTAGAAGAGACGGACTTATGTCTGTATATGCGGGAAAATGAACGCAAGACTTGCCAGGAATTTGAACTTGGTCCGCTGATTTCACTTTCCGCAGCGATATCCGTTACATTACACTCATATTTACGTAAGGATTTTCAACGCTTATTTTGGGCGCTCACTTTCTGGCGAAAGACACAGTCTGTAGATGTACAAAATTGAATTCTAATCGACAATATAACGGATACTCCCATGAGAGGCAGCAAATTTTCTCATCTCAAAATATATTTTCAGAGTTACTGCACCCTTTTGGGGTTTAACCAAACGGTTTCATCACACGACAGTGATTAAAACCACGTTAAGTATCATATTGTATTCACTGACCAATCAGCACATCCCACACCACATTGTCTGAACGCACCAAAATTAAAAATTGCGAAGGAACAATTCCAACACATGCTACTATAAAGCATAAATAGGACCTAAAAAGGCGTCTGATTATCACCCCTGTGTTTGGTCACTAAGCCGAACACTTTCGATTGGCGTACATGTAGGAGATTTTCGTTGACTTAACGCTAATATGGTGCGTGGAAAGCGAGAAAAATATGCTGATGTTCTTCAATTTCCTAGACAAACTATAGGCATTAATATATCCGTGATATACTAACACCATAACACGACAAAGGAAAAACTCGAAAAACCCAAATAAATTTCAAAAATGAATTATATATTAAAACATTTTATATACAACAAAACATACAAATATATATAGTATACAAATATGTCATACGTGCATGAAATACATACATATATATTCGTCACAACTTGTACCACACAGAAAAATTGAGAAAACACATAGGAAAAAAAAGCAAGCAATATGTGAAAGGACTTATGAAATGGAAGTCTTGTAATGTCCATTAGAGTGACGCAGCCAGGCCTAGTGATATAATTTATGTTCGTATTTAGGACGCATGGCATTCTCTTGCTCGTCGTTGGCTACTACATATGTCTCTTTCGTAGTCTAAGCAGCAACTGAACTATTCTCACCAACGAGCAGCTATTTCGGATATCAGTAAATTCGTCATTTAAAAAAGGGAGAATCGCCTTCTACAACGCTATAACTACTTAAACTAGTTTAATAAACTAGTTAAATATCCACCTTTATTGACTTTACAATGGGTTTACATGGCCCAAGGCCTTTTTCTGAAATAGATTTAGTTCAAGCGTCCTACTAAATACCAATGATCGATTAAAATATTCAAAAATTGCTGTAACATTACAATTTGGACATTTTGGAATTAACCAGAATGTTTTCTGCTTTGCTTAGTGAAGGCCAATTGTTCCAAACGATGATGGAGGACGCTTTAAGAGGTCCTACACCATTAATGTATGCATGAACTTACGTTTATGCATACATTGATGGTGTAGGAATTATCCAGGTTGTGTGTGTGTGTGTGTGTGTGTGTGTGTGTGTACTCGGCAGTATATAGAGTGGAATGAACAAACCCACGGCTCTAAATAACTGCTTAGCTTTTATTTGTAGTTGAAAGGGAGTGCAAAATAGTGGTATTTTGCAAGAAAAAGTTCTTCCCTTGAGTAGATGTTTCGTAGAGAGATTTCTTTGCTTGTTCTCATAAGAAATCTGAATGTCAAACTTGAAGGTTGCAGCCGCAGAAAAGGAAAAGTGGAAAAAGAGGCCGAACAGGGCTTGATCAGCGTTTTATGATTTCTGGGACTTTGGGTTGTTCCTTACTGAATGCTTCCGTTGCTGCTGAATTGACCAAAGTAAGAAAGGCTCCACATAGCCAACAGGTGAGATAGTTATTATAATGGCGTACGAGTAGCAAACAAAACTAAACAGGAAAATGAGATACATTTAAAACACATATTCCAACGTTTATCTTGTATATTTGGCAAACAGAAACGAGTGTTCCTTGGATATACAAGTGATAATAACACCCATAAGAATAACACCCATTTTTGAAAAAAGTATAAGCAATACTCAATTTTCCAATAACATTGTTACAACTTGGTTGTTTCATATGTCTCATAAATTTTATAGATGTTTCATTTCAAACTGTTCATATATTTTGCACCTATTAACTGATCTTCTGAAAACCATGTCTAAAAATATAAAATTTAACGCAGCAATGACAATAGCTTTTATAAATGTAATGAACACCTTAGCGGATTGCATTATAAACTCGATTATAGTTCTGAAAATTCAGACACCAAGTTATTAATGACCACAGATCATGCAGGAGGTACTGTTCTACATCAAATCATAGCTGGAAAAAGCAATTATAGTACATTCTCTTGTGAATTGCTTGCTTCATATCGCATATCTTCCTATCTTCATCTCATATCTTCCTATCTTCATCTCATATCTTCATATCTCGCTTCACCGAGATTTATAAGACATTTGAATCTGATATTATAGTATATCTAAAATATACAGGACAATGTTGTAGATGATGCTCTCTCATATGCTACTCTTGCTAATATCACCACTTCAACATTAAGCTATAACATCATAGCAAGCGAATCAAAAAGTGATAACACTTTTGCGGGCATAAGACTGCAATTCAAATAATGTCTTATTCCATTCAGCACATTTACAATTTGGTGTGATACTTCATAGTAACGACACAAACTGCACACATCTTCAAGTTTATAAAACAACGTTTTCATCGTGTCTTTAATCTGTTGCGGGTGATATATTGGCCTGTAAACATATATTGAATGACATGTGACACTATTGTGACACTGGTAGTACGAAATTAAGATTAAAATGGTTCATATGAAGACCCCGTATAGCAATTGGAGAATTAGAAGGGTTAGAAACGTTAAGGTGGAAAAATGAATTGAAAAGGAAAAAAGCGAAGGAAAAAAAAAGAAAAAAGTGAGATTTTTTTCTTTCTGATAACCAGGCAAATGGAATTATTATTTGCAAAGCCGGTGCTGTAAGCAATCTGACATTTGAGAAATGTAAAATGTAAGCTGAAAGAATTGCAAGGCCGAAAATGTAAATCCTCCGGAATGTGCAGAAAATTATTTCGGTCATAGTGAAAAGTCGGCAACAAATAAAATTTTTTGACAGTAGAAATAATTTTTAAAAACGCAAAAGTTGTTATCGGAAAAATTATTGTTTTGACTAGCTGACCTCTTTTGTTTTAAAGTCAGTATCGGTTCTCCAGGTATTAACTGTTGGCCGAAAAGCGAATTGAGTTATTATTCGTAAAGCCAAAATGTAAACAATGAGATTTTAAATCGGTCATTTTGAAAGTCGTCAACAAAAGAATATTTTTTGACATCAGCGAAAATAGAGATATTTTTAATCCCAAAAGTTTATTAACGAAAAAATTATTGTTTTGGATAAGCGGCCAATTGTTTGTCAAGAAATGTATTGTTGGTGAATAGCTGACCGCTTTGTTTGAGGGTCTGTGTCATATCTCCAAGGTTGGAGAAAAGAATTGATGAATAACTAATGAATTCTGAGGTGCGATAGGAGTTGGGCGAAATACATATAAACTGAACGCTGAGTTGAAACCAGCAGTTGGAGCGAGATACTCAGACAAGACGAAACAATGGTAGTGGAGGAGCTTCTGAACTTCACGTGACCTGCTGCGACAAAATTCCTGACCGACGTATTTCCTTGTGTATGTTTTTAACAGCTCCAAGTTTTAGAAGAAATAGACACAGTGTAACGATAGAGAGTTTAACGGGAAGGGTTAATTTTGTTGTATCAACGACTATATAAACCAACTGAACAAACGTTATTTGTTATGCTATTTGTATTTTCACCAACGGAAGCGTTCTTTGTCCTTTCGTAAACTGTTTCGCCACACCCCGATTCAGCGCTTAAGTACGGACGAAAATTCGATCTTCACTGCTCTGTGATCAAAGAACACGACATAGGGAAGAGCAGATTAAGGAACGAAATGGTCAGCAGATAACCATCAGTTGACCGGCGGTAGTACTGACCAGCGTGGGAAGGATCCCGGATCGAGCTGGGCCAGCCGTTTTATAGATGAAAGACGACAACAAAGAAAACGGAGATTTGAGTAAAAATATATTGCCAAGTTTATTTTTGTTAAAGGAGATGCACAAACAAAAATAATATTACAGTGCGCTAGGCAAAAATAACTCTGCAAGCTCGTGTAGGGGGTGAGAATTGCGTTGTCCTGAGAAGGACAGATTTGGTAGTCGCTGGAGAGCGTTATCCTGAAAAGGACAGTTTATTGCATATCGTTGCTGCTGGCGAGGATGGCTGGATACTACACTTTCATACTCGCCGTCTTATTTATTGTGTAAAGAATACAATTGTGGCACAAGGCCGAAGGGAAAGTGGGGTAAGGTTGACCGTCACTATCCTAAACCTAGCTAATCTGATTCGCGACCTATTCATTCATTACAATTTACTCAAACACTACAAGAATTCATTTATCGACATTCATCTGACATACACCACAATACTGCATACTCAAAGAGGGAGGCCTACTAAAAACACCCATAACATAAAATATATACAATGATTTCTTTTTCTCTAAAATATATAAAAATATATTGCATGAAATAAAGACGGAGGGGATGAACCAAATAACGAATATAAAATGCAACAAAAGATTCAAACTAAAAATAAAATAATTAGTAAGACCAATCCATCTCACTGAAAAAATTGAAAGTGACTGCTGTATTTTGTCGATAGGCAAAATCAAGAGGCTTACGCACTAAAGATGAGAAAAAGAAAAATAAATTGTGAAGAGGGAAAAATCAAAAGTTGATCCAGTCAAGATAAAAAAGAGGGACTAAAAACCAAAAGGGGAGGTTGGGAACCTTGATATGGATCATAACGAAAGAGAATGCCGGGATCAGGCCGGGAACAACAATTACTCTCATTAACTAGACAAAGAGTCTAGCTTAACCACGGAGAGGTGGTTAAGCTAGACTCAAAAAGGGTACTAAAAAAGAAAAAAAGAAAATTAAGCCTGTCCCCGTTCACGCAAACCAGGCTCGCCATATTTACCCACCTTTCGTTGAAATCTGCCGATAGCAAACACTTTCTATCAGTTCTGATCTTTATCTTAAGCTGATGCAACCAGATCCTGATGAGAATAACGTTCAGATCGTAAAAATCCCTCTATCCGCGTCATCTACACCACCATCTTTGCTACGGCTAGCAGCGTCAGAAACACCATCCGTTTCACCCCAGATCACAGGAACGACACATTATCGCACGCGTATGCGAGATCAATGTACACGAGATGTTCGCGATCGATACAAGCCATCAACTCGCCGACATACTCTCAGAACGGGTGCACCTTATAACAGTGGTACGCCATGTACGCAGCCGTTTCTTCTAAACTAAAGTCACACCGATGACAATCGGGCATATCCGCCCAGCCCGCTCTGTCATTGAGAGATAGCGCGTTCAGGATCAATCGCTAGGTAAGCGAAAACTCAGGGTTGCTGAGGTAATTCACCGTTGGCGCCCAGAACCAGAAAGAGTGCAACTCCGTCGCCGACAAGCTGAGCCGCTTGCTGAGTGGGTCCGACGCGACTCCCTCCACTTGTTTCTGATACAATGTCCTCCTAGGCCGTGAAAGGTCACTGGACCGCGGAGTAGACCACAAGCCCGATCGAAATTCGAGCAAGAATTATATTTCCGGTACCTACGTCGGATTTTCATCCTCGAAACTGGGAGGAGTAATGGTAAGGCTATAAGGAAGGTGTTCGTAACACTCCTCGCCCAGAGTGAGTGTTCCGTCAACGCAGGCGCAGGAAAAACAACCTCTTGGCGTTCTGACGACATTCCAAGTGTGGCATTCCCAGCAACCTCGCCTATGACACGGACGCTGGACACAGGCTTCTCTGCAGACCTTTGGCTTGCGTCCACTCCCACAAGAGGGAAAAGAGCAACCTTCCTTTCTCACAGAAAGTACTGCCAACCGGTAGAGGATAAAGGGAAAGATGTACTGGGAGCACACCTTTAAGAACAATCGCCTTCGGAGCTGCTCCTATCTTTGCCAGTAACTCCGACCAATTCTTCTTTAGCTGTAGGCCGGGCCCGAACCACACTCCAAGAATGCAGACGGGACTGTCCGTCCAACTGAAGGGTCCCGGAAGAGCAACGCTCTTCCAAGCACCTAACCACAAGCCGGAACATTTGTCGCGGTTAATCTTGGCCCTTGTGGCCTTCTCGTACCGTTCAAGCACTTTCTGCACCACCTCTGCAACCCGACACGACAATGGATACATCATCGGCGTACGCGGAAACCTTGGTTCGAGCTCCACCAGGGATTCCACGTAGGGCCAGACTGCACGCTCTGTCCATTAGCCGGCGAAGGAGAGGCTCCAATGCCAAAGCTTAAAGTAGGGACGACAGCAGACAACATTGACGAACCGATCATTACAGCGCAAAGCACTCGACCGCTTCCTGTTCAGCTGTACCACAGCACTGGGAGAGCGATGTAAAAGGCTGATCCACTTGCAGAGGTCAGGTTTGAATTCAGCAGCCTGCAGGACAGCAGTCAGGAAGTAATGATCGAAACTATCGAATTCCTTGGACTAATCCGAATTGATCAGCGTATGACACGCACGTCCAGGTCAATCCTGGGTTAACCCTACGCTGGTCAGTATCGTCGTCGGTCAATTGGTTGTTGGTCGCTGGGCGTTTCGATCCACACCGTCCATGACCATGTTGTGTTCTTTTATCTCAGAGCTGTGAAGATCGAATGTCATCGGTCATTCGGAGCGCTGCTTCGAGTCACGGCGAAGCTGTATTATGAAAGAAATAAAAATGTTCTCGCAGACGAAATAAAAACGGAAGACTCGTCAGATTAGTTTTAAATTGGTTTATATAGTTCTTCGTACAAAAATCAACACTTCCCTTTTTAAATTTCTGTAGTGACACTTTGCTCTTCTAAATCTTGGAACGGGATTCAAAGTCGACAATTCTTCCAGGTTTTGGTAGCAGCTCGTCTCGTCTTTTTCTGACTTTCTGACTGAGTCGCCAACGTGATCTGCTTATATCGAATTTTGCTCAAGACTGGCGTGGGTTTGACTGGTCTGGTGGTTTCGGTAATTCCCCAACTTTAGGATTTAGTTGCAGGTATTGTCCCGCATTTATAATTCATACTTTCTCTTATTTATGCCTCGCACCATTACTTGAAAATGGGTGGAGGTAAATTTTCCACTTTTCTTCTCCTCTTCCTTTGAAATTTCTAATTCTAATCCAAGTGAGCGAAGGAGTGATCTTATTTTAATATTTGATTTTCTATAACACATATTATTTCCCAATTCTGTTTTAAATTCCCACGGTTAGCGAATAACCCGGAATATACCGTAGCGATTTCAGCTCACATTTTTACATTAAGCCCTTTAATTCCATCAGTGTTAGATAGTATCACAAACGCGACTCTATCGTCGTCTTTTACACCCCCCTAGGATCGTGCGGATCAGGTGTAAGTTGCTCTGAATTGTTCAGCCCTTCACAGCACAAGTCTTCTCCGGTCTCAAGAGAATCTCAGCAACTGACTGTAAATGCTCCGGCAAAATCCGTGATCTCACCCTCGCAGCCAGCCGCTTCAGTCGACGAGAGTCGAGGAAAGTCGGCTAAATAGCTGCGAAACTCTTCGTCACAGAGACCAGACTCCTTGGCAAAATGGGTCTGGAAATGCTGCCGAAACACCTCACACATGTTCGTGGTCGACCGTAGGCGGCGTCAAGCCGGGGTGTCGACCACACGAACATAGCAATCCGAACCTCGGTGAATTTCTACCCGGTGCAAGTCTGTGCTCATGTTCACAGCTTCATTAGACATGTTACTTAACCTATGTCTAACTACCTGACCCTGACATTGCTCGTTCCAGAGCCTGCATAGCTAGGCTTATCTCTACCCCCCCCCAGTTTCCACTTTGAGTACCTTCACCTTCTTAGCCTTATCTAGGGCGAATCGTTGGCTATCGTCGGTGGTGAAAGACCTAATACTAGTTTTAAGCCTCTCCCGCCATCTATTCCTCATAACTGCCTCTACTAACTCTCGTTGCACTATAATCAGCTGTTGCTGGAAGCCCCGCCTGTCCAGCAAGGACGAGTTGACCTTCCAGTGCCTAACTCAGTCTAAGCCTAGAGTCACCAAGCGAGCACAAACATGTTTGTGGTCCGTGTAGCCTAACCAGTGGACTATGGGTCAATCTAGCAGATTTAGATTGACCCTTTTCATTAACATTCTATACAGGTAGCTAGCCACCCGGGTAGACGGCCACTTACGTGCCCACGTCCACATCTCTCTCCGCGGGTGATCGAGCCGGTATCTATCAACCAGACCAAAGTTGCCGATCAGATCAACAAGGCTGCAGTCACTCACCTCCCCACCCCCGATCTATCTTGGGGCCAGGACTGCATTCAGTCCCCCATTAAGTCTAGGCTTGCCGGATTCAATATAAATGGCCTAAACTGGCGGAAAAACGACACACATTACGTCTGGTCGTTGGACGCATAAGCCACAACGATCTGAAACGAACCACTTTCCATGGAAATATCGGCCATGAAGAACCGTACAACCCTCTCCCCCTACACCTCACGCTCAGGGTAAGCTTCACCAGCAAGGAAACACCTCTGGCCAGCCGGTCTCTGTATGCTGTTGTTCTTAAAAATTGTGTGAGAGGCGACAGGATACGACCAATCTATTGCGTCAAAGCAAACGTTCAACTTTAATAATAACTAACGAAAGATTAATTTAACCAAGAATGAATACAAAAACACGCAGATGAGTCAACAGTGCCAACAACCGCAAAAATACAAGGAAAAATAGACAATCAACACAAACGTTGAAAGATTAGGGTGGAATATTTCTAATCGTTTCACATAATTGTTACTTTCAAGAGTGGCAGAGGTTTACATTCTGTGACTGATTTGAAGTGAATTTTACCAGAGTTTACGAGGGCTTGAAAAGGAGTCTGTAACAGTCTCGATTGTTCGAAAAATATTGCCAAACGTAGGGAAACACATTCAACACTCTTTCAGGACTTCTATTTCGTCTCCAAAATGTTGTGGTAGCACCGGACATAGAGAATTCTAAGTCAGAAAAAGTAGAAGGAAGGTCTGAGCAGCAGGATCTCAGTCCCATGTGAGGCCTCAGATTTGAAGACAGTGCCGGAGCAGAGGCCGCGCAGTTGTACTCTGCGGCAGTGAAAAATCTCATTGAAGAAATATTTGAACACATGGAAAGACAGGTCGGTTAGAGTGGCTGCTTCTATTGCGATATAAATTTTTCCCCAAACTACTATTCCTACTGACACTGCCATTACAACAGCGAAATCAAACCACCAAAAATCCTATTACCCACACCCACCCACTCAATATCACAAACGTTACTGCCTCGCCTCCCCACTCTTGTATTCGTACATTCTTACAAAAACGACAAAGATCCTCAAACAACTGATAAAAATGAGATTAAAGGAGATGAAAGAAAATTATCTGAGTTTTGGGCTGAAGAATATGATAACTCCTCATCCCAAAAATATTTGCATTATTTATACTCGGACTAGCATATTCATCTTTGTTATTATCAAAATGTTTCGGCTGAGTGTCCTCCAGCCTACATCAGGTGAATGTTGTTTCGGGTAACTTTCAGTTCGAAATTCACTAAAGGTTACTTGGGTCGATAAACACCTGACGACAGCCGAAACGTTGTGATAACAACAAAGACGAGGATACTAGTCCAAGTGTAAATAATGTAAGTAAAAGAGGAAGACTTTTGTGTTGATCTGGATATATTACTTTGACTGCGCGAACCGGAGTAAAAGTTCAAAAGATCCAACGTATTTCTTGCGTACACAGCACTTTTTGCCATTGGTAAGGTTGGGTTTAGACACATTGCAAATTTAGTAGATGCTAAAGGAGGCGAATAAAATCTTTAAGTTGTCACCTCCTCTAGCCGACCAAGCCGATGAAAAAATGAAACAGTTTCGTTCGAACCCCTTTGTTTATACATCCATCCGCTATGGAACCATTAAGTTAATCTCCTAGAGACATTGGGGGTTTCTTCCAGATTGGCGTTAGCAAAACAGATTAGTCAAGGGCCCATTGAACAGGCCATTGTTGTCCTCACTCTCGGCATATTTTTCTCAACTGAGTAACATTAGTAAACAGATACTTTGTGATTTTTATCGCCTTGATGTTAAGGTGCAAGCGAACTATCTTATTACAAGTGACCGTAAATATATTCAATCGAAGTCGTTTCGTCTCAGCATATTTTGAGAGAAATCTCTTGATTGGTAAACCGGTCTTTGCAACCTGTTCATTTGTCCTCGCAGATCTGATAGGCAAACTCTGTGTGCTGGATTTTATCATAAAGGAGACAGCGTTTCGTTGTATTGAGGTTTATACACCTAAGAACAGCAATAATTTATCTGTTTTCCGCCAAATCGATCTTTTTGCTGATATCTTTGAGGTGGTTAGTTTTAGTGGGTGATTGATTGGAATACCGTCTTTGATCTCGTACAAAGACTGAGGAGACAACAGGAATTTTTTTCTAACATTCCTTCGGATTAAAAAAAAAAAGAAAAAGAAAGTAAATTTGTCGCCAAATGTGATTTGGTCGATAAATTTCGAATTGAATATCGGATGGATTTATGAATATAGCCAGCTCGATTTTAATGCACCGTTCTCACAACATAGACGTAGTTAAGATAGTCGACTTAATACTCTGAAGTTGTTCGGGTTTTCATAGTGTGCTTTATTCAGTCCAAAGGTTTGTCTGGGTCAGGATAAACATACATAAGGCTAAACATACGAGGATTTTCATAAATAATTCATGCTAACTATAGTGATTTCAAAATGTCTCATCACATATTGACAAAGTAGATTTAGGTGGTTTTACACTTCCAACTTTATTCGCCAACTCAATCTAGATTAGGGGTCCCTAATTTTTTTTAAACAATCTACACTATCGTTAAATCCTTCATCCCTAATCAAACCCTAGGAATATCCATTTACCTTTTTCCTTTATTGTTTCTTGATTAAGGCTCATTTTAGCTTTGTTTTGTTATTCCTTTTCTGATTTCACTTTCTATATTAGACACGTTGTTTCAAATAATAATAATGAGTAATAATAATCTTTAAACCCATTAAAAATAAATTTGCGGCGACGAAAGAGAAAACACAAATCTTACCTCGAAAAAAAAATCAAAATCAAATTACTTTAGTAAGTTCTCAAAATATGATAACCTTTGCGCTTGTCTAGAAATCTTGACCAATCACAGCCTTTCTTATTCCAATAAAAGAATTCTACTTTGGACGACAGGAGGCTCGTTTTTTTTTTGTTTTTTTTTTTGGTGTTGTAATAGGTGAAGGAGGGAGTGGCAACGGATTGTTTTGGGTTTTTTTAAATTTAATATATAAGCACCTTTTGATTTATACCCCTGGCATTTTTTACTTCGGACTTGCGAAACTGATTTATGACCCCGGATTTTTTATTTTTAAAATCTCTACGCCCCTTTATTTTCCCACAAATGAATCTAGTTCTTTTTTATTGAATAGGTTGATATCATTAATGGGAAAGATGTTTGATGAGCAATCAAGGGCATTGATGTTTGAGAAGTTTGAGTAAGTAAATCAAAATTTCTAGGTTCAGTATGTAGTGGACCGTGGCTGTGATGTTGTTGAGTAGAAGTAGAACACATGTGGGTTCAGATTTTCCTGCTAGCTGGCCCAACTACATGAGAAAGTTGGACTTTAATTAAGTCCAAAGAAGAAGGCAAAGAAAACAAACAAAACACAAAACCGATAATATATGTATACAAATATATATATTAATAACAAGTTACATGGAAACAGTTACAAAGGACAAAGTGTGTGCGTGAATATTATATATGCGTGTATGTGTGTGTTCGTACGAACGTGCATTGTGCTTAGCGCGCTCCCAGCATTTCCGTGAGCGTTCACATCTGCGAGGTGGTAAGGCTGAAAGCCTGAGGAAAAAGAGAGATTTACCTCCAGGTGTCGGCCCAAAGGCCTGAGGAAAAAAGAGAAAGAGGTGAAGGGTCAGCGACTATTTATAGCCAGGAAAGAGAGACCCCTGGTGAAAGGGTTAACGAACTAAAGGAGGAGTTAACTCCGACAAGTATTCCTTTACTTCATTAGAAGTGTATTTGCATGTCTAAAATCAGCTTCATTAATCTCCGAACTCGGAAATGCAACTAAAAATGGCTCGCTATGCTTGATATATTCACATTACGCCAACTACAGGCACTGAAGCTTTTTACATATGAACAAGGAGACCCACATACATCTCGATGAGAGCTTGTAAGTACGATTCCGTGTCTACATTTTCTATTTCCAAATCTAGTATTTATCGACACCCCACCAACTTTTTCACTCCTACACATTTATCGAGACCTGGATGTCCGATCACTTTGGGTACACCGGATCTCGATAAATTAGCAACACCAAAGGCAACAGAATCTTTAAAATCATAAGGGGCAGACGAAATTGCTATACTTTAAACAAAACGGATCTAGCTCCGGTATTTAAAAAAAAAATTGTTGGTGCAACGAATATAACCGTAAAACTGCGTCTAGAAAAGCGAAGGGATGCTACAGATTGACATCACCAATATCGTATCACCGGATAAACCGTGTTTGACGACAAATGAAGCTATGAGAAATTTCGTAACTGCTTCCAGAAACTTTTACCAGAAAACCCGACTTGAGTTCGTTTCGGTTCGACGTCTAATTGAATTACCCCGCTATGAGTGCGAAGGTCCGATAAAGATGAAATGTTGAAGGTCTGGATAGACCTTAGTGATCGATGGCTTCCCTTATGAAATGTACTTTAAGCTGTTACACATATTTGTCCCTTTACTGACACTGATATTAAACTACTGGATAACGCGGGGGGGGAGGGCGATATACTTCCAATGCTTAACTATGGATGTGATAAACTTGCTGTGTAGAAACAAACCCGATGAGGACGAAATGAATAATTTTGGGCTCTTAACTAAGTTAAATACATAGTTAAAAATTTTGGCAAACAAATTGCAGTGCTGAATGTGGTAATAGCTCCCCCCCACTCACTTTCCGGTGCTGCGAAGGGTGGAAATATTTAAGAAAACCTGTATTTAGTGGGAATAATCATTTTAGATTATTCCAAGTCTTCCTGTGTAGTTAACTGTGCTTTTTTTTTTTTTTTTTTTAAGATGTAGAGTCCGAGGTCAGATTCCAGTCACCCTTTCGCTATACGCCTCTTGCAGGCAACCCCAGGAAGTGAACGGAAGAAGATTGAAGCCTTGAAACTCGTCATATTCTCCAGTTCGGTTCGTTAAAGTTGTCAGTTTTCTCCTATGCTGAACGTCTTCCTGTCGGAACTCCACTTTAGGTTGAACCCAGTCCAGCGCAGAACTGTTACTTCGTGTTACCAACTCTGCCTATGCTAATAACGTCCAGATTACCAGAAATAGATTTTGACAAAACAATATTACCAGCAATAAAAATTTTGTCGGCATTAAATAACTATTGAGGTTGATATGCCGTAAAACAAACCAAACCAAACCAATCAACTACTTTTCGTTGTCCGTGATTTTTCGACAACTGCGTTACTTTTTTACCATAATCTTTTTTTCTTCATCCAGCTACAATGATCGCCCAATAAACGGCATCTAAAACCCAACCAGCTGTTAGTCTAAGGCACAACGTTACATGAGCTAGAGGGAACTTGGTTTAAACACCGTTGGAGCAACAGGTTCCACTGGTGAGTTGCGAGATCTGTTGACTTTCTTCTGAGAAAATAGATTCATCTCCATACCTTAGGGCTATATTTTCTAGGCGGAGTGTGCATGCAACATAACAATGAAAGTAGTCTGGGGAAAAAAATCCAAGAAAGCTTTAAGAAGCGGGCACTTTGATGGACAGGAGGCCTATCGTTTGCCTAGAAATGAGTAATCGTTCCATCGTGAATGTTGAAAAGCTAAGTCGATTTAGTAAAGACTAGCCTCTGAAACTTGGCTGTTGTATTAGTAAAAAGTGCATTGCAAGACGATTTGATTGAGGTACTTAACCTGACGAATTGGAGTACTTGTTCTGATGAAATGCTTCAATAACAATGAGGCATCCCTCACATGTCTGGTGATCCGAGACACATTCTAGGTCTACAAAAACTGGTTGTTTACTAGAACATGACCTTTGATGGGACACAGCCTTTACAGTGCAGTCGTACGCTCGTTGTGCAAACTTGTTGAACGATTCATGCTTCAGGGATAGTTTTTTGTCTTGTCAGTTCTATTCGTAGTAATGTGCTCGCTACATATTTCTATGTTTGGGGGTGGCGTGATATGAATGACTTGAATGCAAGATGTTCACGCTGATTTGTCATTTTCTCCCCACCATCTGATTGCCTACTTTAAGCATTATCTTATAGTTGAGATCTAGAGAAGTAGGCTGTTTTCGTCGGACTTTAGCGAAAGTTGGGTGAATGTGGTATGGATGTGCGGGAGAGCAACTCACTGCACCTTCTTGGTCTTACGTTTTCCACTGACCTGAAGTGGAACGATTATATTGAATCAATTGCTAATTCTGCTGTTCACTATAACGTGCTAAACATTTTTTTCTCGCCATAATCTATCTTGCACATTCATAAGTCTTACCACTCGTCCCTGTATAGAATACATCCGATCTGGTGCTTCTGCTAGAGATTCTTGACAAAGATCCAAAGAATCGGTAACATTATCAGTCCTGACCTGGCATCGATTTCAATCACTTTCCCACCGCCTTAACCCTAAAACACTAACCATCAATTAAAGTTACACCACTACTAACTATAACTAACTACCACTACTATATCATACCCAATTTTGAAAACATCAAAAAAAAAAAAAAATTAAATATAAATCTTTATTTGAAATATTTTACATGCAGGCACTTCAAACTTTATACTTTGAGTTAACATTAATAGGAACTGAAAAACATTATTTAGGTAAGAAAATCAGGTACTGAAAATTGTAATTAAAAATAGGAAAATTTGCGCTGAGTACTAATACCCATGTTTAGTGTTCTAGAGTTAACGTAGCTTCTCTTGGCCTCTTCTATAAATATTTTCACGGTAATTGTTCTGATGAATTTTCCTGTTTGGTACAGTAAGAGTCTTCTCCCTCTTTGGCGTCAAGATTTCCAAGGTACGTCGTGTGATCTATTACATCCACCCTTATGAAGGCGGTCTAGGTATGCCTCGAGTTGACATTCATTTCCCATCGCTCTCCTAGACCGAAGTGTACGCAATCGGATGGTGATTACGAATTCTGAAATGAAGATGCCTGTAAGAACTTGTGTGGAGGAGGAGGACACCCCCGTTTACCCAGAGGCGACAGCACCTATCATTAATGTCGTAACGCTCTTAAGTTCTTATGGGCGACGGGTGGCTTCTACAACGTCCATCTTTTATTTTTGTTCCCACTTTCTTTAATTTAATTAAGCAGTACTAGATTAGCGGCAAGGTTTCATCATTTCTACAGTTGAACTGGCTAGCTACATTTTAACCCTAAAACGGCTAAGTTCTATAATATGTTTCTTCTCTTGCACGTCTCGCTTGTGGAACTCTCTTTCGGCTTCTTGCTTTTAGTCATGTTCTCCTCTATGGGATGTCTTACTCGAAAGAGATATCTGCGAAGTGTCGTCCAGCTTTTGAAGGTTGTCCTGATGTTATATGGACCGCAGATCCTTTGATCCGGTGGAGCTCGACATTCCAACCACCTGAAGAAGGCCGGAGCGTACAACAGCCGAAACGTTGTAATAAATATGGCGACAAAGATTCGGACAATAGTCCGAATATTGTAAATAGTGTACATAATACTTGATCTCAGAAATATCAACAAGAATAAGATGCTTCAGTTTTACTGTTTTCAAGTGAAATCCACTGTTTGTCGTAATTTAAACCTTGTACAATTTTTGTACAGAGATTCACATTCACGAAGGCATCACACGTTCAGATTTTTAAAAAAATGAACGCTTTTAGTTTTACAACTTCTTTTACGTCCTTAGGTGTGTGTGGGCAATAATGGCTTTCCACAGCATCCTCTTTTATTGCTCTAAGTAACTTTTTTTTGTCCCTTACTAACTTGGTAGTTCCTACTTTACCATCTATTCATTCAAATCTAAATTTTCTTCAATATTTTAATTTTAAAGCTGAGTTAGCAATACCCACCTATTCCAATAATTTTTTTTTTAATTTTCCTTTTCTAAATTTCAAATATATAACTTTAAAAAAATAGAGGAAATAAGCTATGTATTTCTTTTATTTTTAATTTTAAATGAACTATGATGAGCATCCATTTCTCGCTCATGAAAATGAGATTTAAAAAAAAAAACGATTTCTATTTTCTATATTTTGATCTTTTATTTAGCATGTTTTGATAGTTGTCAATAGAATAAAATACCCAAATTTTAGTTGGGAATTTATTACACACTCCTTAAAGAATATTGTTTTCTGCTAGTGACCGTCCATTTTTTTTTTTTTTATTTAAAAATTTTCATCTTGTAAAATTTAAAATTGTTCTTGGAATAAATCCTCTTTACTTTCATCCATGACAAATTTTGCTCAGATTTATTTCGGGTTTTAATTTTTTTTTTTAAACCAAGGTAAAAAAAAAAGTCAATATTCAATAGCAAATATTTTTAATTTACCTTTGCTTAGGCTTCAACGTTTCATCAGAAGTTTTTGTTTGCGTACTAATGTAAAAAAGATGTTTAATTTTCTCATCATTAAACAAGAGAAAGAAAAAAATACACAAAAAAGTGAAGTTAACTTTCTTCTTTGAGCTACGCTACTCTAACTAGTAATTTTAAAAAAAATGATCAATTTTTGAAGTTTATTATAACCTGGCACTATAATTTCATTTTAGTTGAGGTGTTGAATGCAGGTTACGTTTACTTTGTCTTTATTGTGTGCGGTGTCTTGTCTGTTGCTGTTACATTCACAGTTACAAACTAAAGAAACAGTCTGCATTACTTTTTGTTTTGTGATGTTTACTTTTTTTTTAATTTAACGAACATCGGCGTCTTTAAATTAATTAAATGACAAATTCGAAACATCATATTTAATTTATGGTTGTAATTGTAATGTAAATTAAATTGAGATGTATTATTCTCCTGGGCTTAAAAAAAAAATGATATACGACATTCATAGAACGTTTACGATTAAATTTTTAGAACAAAAGGTAACAAAGTACAGTGTTTTCAGTTTTTTGTTTTCGTTTTGTTTTGAAGTACTGTTCGGCTTAAACTAAACAAATACAGGGCACCTTGTGAATATCAAACTTGTTGCACTCGTGAATAATTTTGTTTTCGAACTGGCTTATTGAATGGAACACTAACTCATTGTACAAGGCGCTTAATCTTATTTTTTTTCTGTTTTTTAATTCTAGCAGTATGATAGTGTCACCTGTGATTACTCGTGTATCGATCATGGTTGGAAACGACTGAAAATTGCAGGTCTGAATTTTC
The DNA here is from genome assembly GCA_903632075.3 of Acanthosepion pharaonis. Lineage (NCBI taxonomy): Eukaryota > Metazoa > Mollusca > Cephalopoda > Sepiida > Sepiidae > Acanthosepion > Acanthosepion pharaonis. Next base: position 196,154 of record CAHIKZ030000501.1, read on the forward strand.
ATTGCGAGTAAGACTTTTTGTGTTATTGATGCAGGATGCTTGTTAGCAGTCCGAAAAAAAAAACTTAAAGACCGATTCCCAACTAACTGGACTTTAACAAAGCCAGAATTTATTTTTAAGCATAAAGTAAAGAAGTTCTGTTTAGTGTACTTACTTTCATGAATGACCAGCCTCTCTAGTTAATTTAGTAAAGTTAGTTCTGTAAAAAAAAAAAAAAAAAAAAAATTATTTCACACAATTTTTGACATCAGAATTGGACGAATGAATTTAAAAAGGAAGCACGTCTTAATTTGCCAAGAATTAAATAAATTATTCAGCAATAATATTTTTAGTTCAAGAAATATGTTGGTTACTATTCGTCTAAAAAGCATTAATTAATTTTTAGCATAAATAAAAATAAAATTCATGATGGTGATAAATTTTATCATCATTGTGCCATACTCGCGAGTACTAAATTTGACCTGGAATGATTCCAACCAAATAAAGAAAGCGGGATTACCTGCACTAAAAAAAATACGAACATTTTATTCTGATTTTCAACAAATCTGAACTTAACACTGACTGCTAGCGACATCGAGAAATAGTAACAAAACAAGTACGTAATTATTTCAGTAGATCAGTTGTAATTCAAAAATGTTTAAAAAATAGTAAAAAAAAAAAAAAATTCTTGGGTTCAATAAAGACCGAGGCTGTAAGAAGAATATTTCCACATTTGTCTTTTTACGGTTGATTTTTATTTTAAAAATATCCTGAAGTTTTTGTGTTTTTTATTACTAAGTGATCAAGAAGAAAGTTTCTGTTGTTTATTTACAAAGCACATGATGGACAAAAATAGCAACAAATTCTGTTGCTTGAAAGAACATATTCGTGGTTATAAACAAGCAAGTTCTTTCCTTAAAAAAAAAAAAACTTGAACCAAGGAGAAATGGATATATTTTTGTTGCAACTAATATTAAAATAGGACGCGCGCACACACACGCAGGCACGCGCACGCGCGTATAACATACATGAACAAACTGTCTCCCCTTTTCCTAAGAAAAAACCTTTTTGGTTGATTAAAAATCCCGGAATCCCAATCTTCCAATTTACAATCCTGTGAAATTTACTAGAAATAAACAAAACCTTGAAAACATTTTATAACAGTTTAAGAATTTTATGTTGGAAGAAAATAAATCTTCTTAGCCTTTAAGTTTTTACAGTTTGGCTTTCTTTATTCAACATACATTTCAAGGTCCAAACCTGAAACCGGAACAAATTTTTATTTTAGGAATAATAAAGCTGTTTTTTGGGTTTTTTTTTTTAATGACCCAACACCCCCTTTAGTGTTCAAAAGTTACACACAGACACAAACTACTGATAATTTATATTAAATTTTTAGCGGAACAGACTCCTTAAAACGGGTCGTATAGTAATAGTGTTAAATTATTAAATTATGAAAGCATAAGAATTTTAGTACCGGTAGCTTAGTCTGACACAAGGCCAAGTGAGGATTGAACTCACGGCAGTAGAATTGGCTTTAAGACTAGCTAGTTAACGGTTAACCATTACTACATGTAGGGATCTAAATTATCAAAAATGCTTTTTTAGGTCCATATGTGACAAAAGAGATTCCATGGAAAAAATTAAATCATGTGACTGACAAAAAAAAAAAAACAGAAAAAAACTGGGTTGGAGGATCAGCAAAAAACATGCTAAGTCTTGTCTGGGATCCATTTTACTCTTAGAGGGTACAAAAGTAGTTCTGCAGAGAACAAATTGTGTTACCTCCAAAAACAAAAAAAAATTAAGTATTAAGTGTAAACCTAGACCTTTCCCCCAAAAACCAGACTCTGCAGCTTTTTCTTCTTCTTTAGATTATGTCCCTTCAGGACGTGGACGATCATGGCTCTCCACAATTTCCTGCCCTTTGTAGCCCTTAGTAAAATTCGTATTTTTGTTATATCTCCTAATCCCTGTTCTGTAAACCATTTACACAAGCTCATTTGCCTTCTTTCCTCTTCAATATCTATGAGTTTTATATTTTCCCTCTTTCCTCATCATGTACCCTAAAGATTTCAACTCTTTCAGATGCTACTATTAACTGACACTGACTGTCCTATAAGTGAACTCTCACCAACCTGTCATGCTGACCTTTCTACACATTGGTGAACCACAAACTCTCATGCACATATCGCCACTAGACTCAATCATAAATATCTACACAGGCTGACCTATACATGAACTCTCACCAACTTCTCATGCTAACCTGAGTTAGGAATAGGTATATAACAGTAATAAGAAAGAGTTTTATTTCAGTGCTGCTTTTCTTACACATTGATGACAAATCTACCACAAATTGGCAAACCTGAGCAAAGCAACACTAATAATTCTTAATTTCTGTTGCTTTTTATCACAATTATCGGACGATCATTTTAGATTTCTTAGTAAGCAATGTGGATCAGAAATAAAGAATAAGCATCCAGTAAAACTTGAACTTTTTATCCTTGGGAACCTGCATCCTTTTGGCATCTGTTTTACATATGAGGCTACAAAGAACATTCAAGTCTCACAAAAGCTCAGTCTTTATTTCCTATCTGCATTACTTACTAATAGAAAAACAACATGGGAGTTGCAATAAAAAGCAACAGATCAAGATGAAAGAGATTCTTCCAAAAACAAATAACAATGGTTCATCTAAAAAAATTCCAATACTTTTAGATATATCACTATTAGTTTAATGTTTTATTTTCTTCTTGCATTCGTTTATAGCAGGAGGAGTCAAACTGTGGCATTTTGATATTTAATGAGTAACTTGAGGAAATATGTTAGCAGAGATCCTTTTCTTAACACAATTACATTAAAAGGTAAATAAGAAAAAAGGTTGTAAGCTTTATTATTATTATTTATATTGTTTTTGCCAATTTAATTTTATGTCAGGATATGTGTATGGTTATCAGCATGGGAAGTAAAATTTGCATGCTGAGTTCAAATTCCAGTTAAGGTTGCTGTTTGCTTGTGAACAAATACACTTAAAAAAGGTATAAATCCATCTCAAGGCTGTCTTGCTTAGAAACTAGTCTAGGAGAAGGACATCTTTGAATTCAAAACTGATTGGGTGTGGAGGTTAGGGGTTATAATGATTAGTTGATTTACCTGTACCAAGAAGATTAATGATGGATGATAATGACAAGGAAACACATGGGTAATTTTAACAAAACAAGATAAGGAATTTATTCATGAATTTACACACTGAAAGTAGTGTCAGTAGTTTATTTCAGGAAAATAAATCAAAATTCTGTAGTTTTAATATATTGTCATAAAGAGGAAATGTTCATACAACAGATTCAATGATCCAACACAAAATAACATCAAAAAATGTTTAAAACAAAGGTAAGAGAAGTTTTTGCTCACTGAAGGGATATATAGTTTGCATACTTTCAAAAGTAGATGAAGAGAAATAGTTTCAAATACTTTAGCTTTCTTGGATTGTTGAGAGAAAATTCTTTGATGTCCCACATGCTGGTTAGAGGTTGATAATATAATTGGCAAATAATTTTACACTGGCAAGAACTTTCATGCAGGCCACAAGGAACTGAAAAAAACTTTTCAAATGACTTCAGACACTTTTCTCTGATTAATTTAATTTTTCTCCTCAAAAAGAATTTTACATAGGCTCACTACTTTTCTTTCCTCTTTCTTCTTGGTTGACTAGCTAATTTCTGTGAAGGCAAGGTTTTCATTTGTTCAAAGGAAATTTCACATAGGCTTGTAAATTCCTTTCCTCCTTCTTCTTCAGTTCTCTGAATTTGAAGTAAGTGGGTTAAGTTATTGTTTTGCACTGACTACAGGGCAAGCAACTCCGTTAACA